>BQNB010004731.1:43681-76486 GCA_026074375.1 Tanacetum coccineum | reverse complement strand
GAGTCGGTCGACCGACCATAGTGAGCAGCCTTAATATGACACATTATATATATATACAAAAGGCAGGCGCCCCGGCCCGCCCCAAAAATGGGTTACATTAAATTTTTTTGACCCGGTCCCACCCCCACATTAATGAAATGTTTTCTTTTTTTTTTTGTTTTTTTTAACAGTTATTTCTTTCTTTTTTTACCATTTTTTTCCCTTTTTTTTCTGAAATTTTTTTTAAAATAAAACTTTCCTTTTTTTTCCTCGGAATACCCTCTCGCGCTGTTTGAGTCATCGATCTGTTTTTTTATGAATAAAACTTTAAGTTTCCTCAAACCTCGCGCTCCGCTAAGCGTCCCGTTCTTTTTTTCCCTCAAAAAATTTTTAAAATAAAATTTTCCTTTTTTTTTCCTCGGAATACCCTCTCGCACTGTTGGAGTCATCGGTATGTTTTTTTATGAATATTTTTTTTTAACAGTTAGTTTTTTTTTTACCAAATGCACCGGGTTGACCGGGGTGCATTTAATACGCCGGGTCAACCCTACCCGGTCCGATCGGTTTTTTTTTTTTTTAGAAACAAAAAATTGTTTTGTTTTTAAATACTCTCTCGCACTTTTTGAGTCATCGGTCTGTTTTTTTTATGAATAACAATAGAACTAACCACGCGCTTCAGGTGCATTAAGTTGCATTAAATGCACCGGGTTGACCCGACCCGGTCCAAACACTTCATTACAAGGCAAGAGGTAATTATAGGATCACTAAGATATAGATTTTTACATTAAGAGAAGAAGCATATACGTATAACATGGAACAACCCAAAAATAGATACAAACGGTATCTTAATATTAATCTTGCAATTATTTGTGATAGCTATTTTGGTGTCGCGACTATACGAATATTGTCTTGTTAGGAAAAAAACTGAACATATACGTGCAAGTGTTGCATGTGTGGCTAAATACTAATGTCAGTAAGCCACCTCTTTCACTACGTACCCATAATGTTGCATGCATGGGGCCTTGGCTTTGATTGTTTATTTATGTTTCACGGATATTTTAAATAACGGAAATGATAAATTGTATTCTATGTAACTATTTATTGGGAAAAGATAAATAAACCATATATGTAATAAAAAATTTGTTAATATTAACTATATAGAACATAAAGTAAACTCATATTGTAGTTTTTGTGTCGATGAACTTGTATTTGTTGCGGAAATCGAAAGATATGTTGATTAAATGGCTATCAGTCAAAGTATAAGAATTTGTCCAATTTTAGGTGAGGAAGACAAAATTTTTACTGTAATTGATTAGCATATTATAACTCTTTTACATTTCCCGTGTTGTCCTCCCTTCTCTCATTAATTTTTTTAGTACTAATTTTAATAATAAACAATTGTTTACATAACACTAAAATATCTTCCTCATAGATCCTTCTTTCCTGTACACTCAGAAGAACAAAAAAAAAAGCCAGG
Source organism: Tanacetum coccineum (assembly GCA_026074375.1). Lineage (NCBI taxonomy): Eukaryota > Viridiplantae > Streptophyta > Magnoliopsida > Asterales > Asteraceae > Tanacetum > Tanacetum coccineum. The sequence continues at coordinate 75,030 of BQNB010004731.1, read as the reverse complement.
TATCCCTAATCTCTTTTTCCATGTACACTCGTAATCACAAAAATAAGCTAGGCGTCTGCTTTCCCTTTACTTAATTTTTTTAATCTAACTAATATTTTTTTGAACAATATCTTATCTTCTAAACACATACACAAAAACAACGGACTCCCTGGATCTTTTGGGTTTTCCGGTGAAACCTATACCGGATTATTGAAAAACATAAACTTCAAAATTTATGTAAGTATTCTAACCCTAATTTTTAAAATTAGTTTCTTTTCATATTTTTTTAACTTTTTAATGAATTTGGGTATGATTACTTGATATTAAAAGCAAATTAGGGTTTAATTATTTTTCTTATATTAATAATCTTTTGAGCTTTGTTTGAATATGCCACTTTAAAAAAAAATTTATTTAATCTTTTTTTAAGACGTTGTTTGTTTAAGCTTATCTTTCGGTCTTATAAGCTTACTTATTTCCTGTCTTTGTTGTGCCATCAGGAATTTCTTCTGCTTATTTGGGATGATGGTAGCCGGTGAGGCTGAGATTTCAATTATCATTTTAAAAGGTATGTTTTTTTATAAAAAATCTACATGGTGGTTTTGTTGTGCTTATTGGTTTAATGATCATGTTTTTGTTTCAACATTGGTTTGTAAAAATTAGTGTTTTTAGTGTTTATTTTCGACTGAAATAAGAAAATACGATTAGAAGGACTAACATAAGCAATTGTAGACACCTACTTGAGTTGCTAATAGTAAGTTGCGTAGAGTTGCTTATGCTAAACTGTTTATTTAGGCATTTAGCAGTTCGATATGCACTCACAAACACCCCCTGAAAGACCTTTTGTTTGTCTTGCTGGGTTTTTGGTCTTATTTTGCTTAAGAAGTTTATGAAACAACTTAGGAACGAGTGACATTTGTTTTTACAACAATACTAATGTTTGTGCTTAAATATTTAGGTGCTCGAAAAAGCTGCAAGAACAGGTTTAGGGGATGCCGTAGTGCAAAAAACCAATGCAGAATCCGAAAATGGCCGTGTTTTGCAGCTGGACTTGAATGCGACCCAGATGATTGCCGAAATTTCTTGATGAGGTTAAGAGCTTCGTTATTTGTTTTTTGTGTAAACAAGGTGGGTCCATGATTTTCAATGAATTTGAGAATTATGAGACGATAGTTTTTTTAACTTCAAAACTCAAAATATGGTTTTTAAGTTTTTAACCGATTATTTGCTTTGTGGATCAGCATACCGAGCAGCATATAAGTTTTTAATGAATTTGAGATAAGTTTTCAATGAAAACGTGTCTTCGGCACAATGAAAACATGGATCTATGTCTTCGGCACACTGGATTATTTGGGTTGTGAATCTATGTCTTCGGCACAATGGATTATAAGTTTTCAATGAAAATGTGTCTTTGGCACGCTGGAAATATAACGATCTATTGTGAATTCTATTATTGCTTGCTTTTTCATGGACTCATGGTTCAAATACTCATAATCTTCTCGATACATGGCAATAAAATATAAAGATGGGGGTTTTGGGGTATTTGATAACATCTTTATATTTTATTTAAGGCACCTTGAAATATGTACTTAAGTTCTCAGTTCTGATCTTTATAGCTTATGTGGATTTTCAGGTTATCATAGACCTGTCCTACACCTAACTTGGCTATTTGAGGCTAGAAGCTGCAAAAGGGGGATTCCGGATGGGATGTAACAGGGAGCTACAATAGATTGTTCACATAACCTAAAATGTATAAGTGGACAAAGTAGCCCTTTAGAGTTGGAATAGATGGCTCGCCTTATGATCTCCAACTATACACCAGGGTAAGTTTTTCTCTTAACTGAAATGAATTATTCAAACTTAAGTTCGCATTTTGGACGTTTAATTCAAAATAACGAAAATACATATTGCTTAGAGGATAGAAGTATTAATCATTAAATTTTTAAACAACAACCTAAATTGCTTTTGTTATAACCTAACTCAAGTAAATAGTTACAATAAGTATCATTAATGCAAGTATTTTTAGGTAATGGTTTTTGTTGTTTTCTTTCTTTATGTTTCAAATTTGAATTTGTTTATGTGATTATTTATAGGAATTGTTTACGTGAGCTAAAAAGTGGGTCCAAGAACTTCAAAAACAGGGTGAGGATATATTCTCCACTTTTGGTTCCATATTTGACGACGAGACCAATACTCATATCAAAGGTGTACCTAACGGCTCCAAGGACAAAAATTTAATCAGTGTCTGAAGTACTTCCAACAAGGCCAGGATGCTTTTGATCAATGGTGGCCATTGAATCAGTATTCAGAAGAAGCTTCATAGTGTCGATCAGCAGTACCAATGTGCAGCCGTGCAACCAAAGATCCAAACATATGCAGGGTCAACAAGGTGGAGTGGTCGGTCGACACAAGATCCAACAGTTGAGGGAGATGGCTCAGAACCTTCCTAGGTCGTGTCAGTTAACAAAAGTGCACGCATCATTGTGCTCTTGCTTACTAATTTGCTAAGAATTTGACCCATTAGGCATTGACATTGCAGACCTAATTGTAATGGTATCCATTCTTTTCTGTTTTCTATTTTTTCTAAGTTATCATAGTGTAGTATTGATTTCTTCACATATTGCTTATGCAGATTATGAGAACAGATTGGAGGAAGAGGGGATATAACTATGAGGTATGGACATCGATTATTGACATTTGAGATCTCTTATAAGGTCAGGTTAAGGTCAGTTTAAGCTGCAAACATAACACAACCTTAAACTTGCCAACATGCACTTTTGCCAACTACCCGAGTACACAACTATACCTATGCCAATCACCCTAAAGACATGAGCACACCGATGATGTTTGTTGGCCGATTTGGGATGAGGAGTTTGAATTTCGGATCAGAGTCCTAGAACTTGCTTTACTACGGATTGAAGTTAAAGATAATGAGATGAAACGAGGCAGGCGAATTTTGCTTTGCTAAGACAAGCAACTAATGCATGAAGATAAGTTACGGGTAATATAGAAAGTAAATAGTGAGTAAAGTGTTTAGACTTCGATGTATGATCACACTTGATTGATTTATCATTAAAAGACATTGCATCACACCCCAATATGAAAAATCCAGAATCCTAAATCATTCTTTAACATATGAGGAGGTAAATCCGAAACTCTAAGGTTTATGACACAAATTGGGAACGGAGATAGCTGCTTTGAGTTGGGGAGGTATTGTGGATGTCGAAAGATATAAGGTATAACACGAAATAATTATATGACACCTTGGACTACAAGTTATTAAGATGGGTAATTGTGGTTGACTTGGGGGTTTTAATTCTTTGAAAAGTTTATTTCACTTTTTGTTTTAGGGTTTTATTTTTGCAAGATTGACTTTGAGATTCATCTATTGGTTGTATGAATGTTAAAGATGTTTTAGGGTCTTATTTTTAAGGTACTAAATAGTAGTATTTAACCAAGTAATGTGATTTTTTAGATGAGGCAGCTAATGAAGTATCTATGGGGTTTGTGGTTAGAATAAAAGGTAGCACCATTGATGAAAAATGAGTGAAAGATTTTGTGACAAAATAGGTACTTTTTCCTTCATTTTCCATCTTATTGCTTTCATACAAAGTATAAGTTGAGCGAGCTAAAGTTGCTACCTGAGTGGAGAATGAGAAAAAGCAGAAAATTAAGAACAAATATCAGAGCATATACAGGCAGTTTGTTGAGGTCTTGAACTCTCTTGATGTCGTTCCTGTTGTGATAAATAGACAGCGGTTTGATCCATTAGTAAGTTCCTCTAGAATCTACTATACTTTTCAATGTTATAAATCGCGCATAAACGCTTAACATTAAAGTACACGGCCTCTTCATAGAACGGCAGTGTACTGTTTCATGTGTTTTAAAAATGATATAAGACAATAAAATATGTTTTTTTTAGTTGCATGTTAAAATAAGCACTTTGAAATAAGCCGCTTTTTGAAGAGTTTTTTAGCGCGTATTTTTTTGGATGAATAAATTGATGTTTTGTGACTTTTGCAAGCGAGTTGCCGAAAGGGGAGTTGAGATGATAGGCTAAGGTTGTTCTGAATTTGGTTTGTGGTAAGTTTTCAACTATTTCTTATCGAGTTAGGTTATCGGGTTATTTGGTTTTGCAAAATATGACCTTACACTCGAACAATTTTCAGCAGGTAGGTTGGATTGGGTCTGCTGGGAAAAACAGGTCAGCCGGGTCAGATGAGTTAACTAGGCATACGAGCAGGGTGAGGTACGTGAGTCAAATTGGTGAACCGATATGGGTTAATGAAGAGTCATGTTAACGTATTGAAAGTTGCATACTTCGAACGATTACATGGTAAAGTTTCTTTATCTGCTAATTTTAAAGCAAAATTTATTTTGTTATGTGCAATTGTAAGTGTTGTTGCTTGCGTAATATTTTAGGATTGGCTCAGCAGGGCTACAAACTCGGTCGTAATTCGGGTGTTTTGAAATCGGGCAGGCAGCCGCAGAATTGAGATTTGTTGGGTCTTCGACCAGTATGTTCGGACATTGCCTTGGATCTCAACACAAATGATCATCACTTCCTTACGAACCCACAAAACAACCCTTACCTTAACAACCCACAAAACCAAACTCACTTCCCTTCACTATACGATCCACGTGCCTACACAAGCGCGTGCAGCTACGCGCCAGCTCCTGAAAAACCTGACCAGCGGGGTAGCATGATCATGCTAAAATTTGAACCAAGTAATGGGTGTGCTATTGATTTTACAAACAATAGGATTGGACTGAACGTAGGTGGTAGGACATATTTTTCATCAGTTGAGGATGATTTTGTCAACAGGTTTACCAAAGGTCTACACCGTTGGACGCTACTATAGTCAGTTCATCTAGGTGTCAAACTGAAGGTTGTGATGTTGATTTAACTCATGCTAAGCATTATCATAGGAGACATAAGGTTTGTGAGTTTCATTCTAAGGCTTCTATTGTGATCACTGATGTGTTGACTCAAAAATTTTGTCAATAGTGTAGTAGGTTAGTTTGTTCTAAATACCTAATATGGTTTGGATACTTAAGGAGTTTCAAGTTATTACAGTATTGGTCGTCTCATGGGAAGTGTTTGTTTAAGATTATTAACATGATATATCAGTATGCCATTTGTTTGTTTCCATCTATTTTAAAACATCATATTTCAGTTTTAGAAGTATATCCAAACACCCTTAGTGTTCTAATTATGCAAATTGATTCACCGCTACCTTTTTTTTGTTAATGGCATACAAACTGAAATAAGATGTGAGTTTCTTTTTATAGAGGTGATAATTTTGTATATTTTCAACAGACTTTGGTTGCATTGATGTTACATATCAAAATTGAAAAATATAATCTCTATGTTAACATGTCTGTAGATACTTTGGATTGAAACTGTTAATGCAATAGTCAATTTTATAATAATATGGCTTTGCTTATCTACGTCGTTTTGTTCGCTGGAAGAGAATTGAAAAGGAACGGGCCGTTGCATTTAGATTTTTTGAAGGAATAAGTAGTATTGTGACCTTACTCATATTCCAAAGGTGCTCCTGAATATGCATAAACTCACCTAGACTGCTGATATGTTTACGAAAATGGTCAACACAAGAAGGAAATAGTCATTTCATGATTACTTTGCATTCCAGAGTCACCGAGGAGCTTGAGATCATCTTTATACAGATTGGTGTATATAAGCATATAGACTTTCATTTGCAACCATTGTGTTTTAGATAACTGTTTTGCAAGTTTTTTATGCATATTAATTATCTACCACCTTATGTAATCCTAATTTTCATTATGTTTAGTCAACCGGGATTAAAGTGGGTTATTACAAGTTATATTTACAAGAAAAAGATGTAGAAAAAACCGATCGCTGCGGAGCGCGGGTCTCAAGAACTTGTTCATTATTACAATTTGGGATATTGTTTATTTTTCTTATTGTAATCATGCTGACTCAGAGCATCCCAATGCACAAGTCATTGGAAGACTTGTTACATTTATACAAGATTATTTTATGCATATTTAGTTAATATATTAAAAAGCTACGATCAAATATCTTCTCCAATGCTACAAGTCTTTGAAAAAGTCATTATTGAAACTAAAAATAATATTAAAATAACTAACAAAGATTTGAAGTATCTTCTTCCGAACACTTGGCCTATCATCATGACATTTTCTTTTGCTTGGATTTCTGATAAAAATGATTTTTAACTGTATTAATATGCACCACCAAAGCACCGTAAATTTGTAAGTAACTTTTAATTCTATCCATAAATTTTGTTTACAATAAATTAAGCCGACAATTTGTCAAAGAAAACAAAACTATCTTATGTTTTGACAATTGTAGTTAGGGTTGATGAGTGTTCGAAAATCAGATTGGACCGAACCGAAAATCGATTTTATCAAAAACACCGGATCGAGGACCGGACCGAAATGGTCGGTCCATGTTCAGATACGTCCGGTCAGATCTATTTAAAGTTAATGCTGATTTTTTTATGACCGTCACGCGATGAAGACGGATATGAGGAAAAGTGGACGAGGGACAGGACCGAATATATTAGGTCACGGTTCGGTACGGTTAGTACGGTTTACGGTCCGATCCGATCCGCTATCTATTGTGTTCAGCTTAATTAGTTGTGTTTTTATATTTACCATCTACCTTGACCATGATTATACGTGTACGTTGCGTTTCTTATACAACCCGACGTATTAAACGGATTTTTATCTAGTTCTTGTACAATGCTAATTAAAACACAAATTTATGAAAGAAAAAAAAAAAACAAAAACAGAAAGGTTGAAATCTTTATTATCCACCAAATTGAAATACAAACAAGTTACAACATTATTTCAAGATCCACAAATCCAAACAAGGGAAATACATAGTGTGAAGGTAAAAAAAACAACACAAAATCAAACTGAAACCTGTGAGTTCTGTGCAATAGATGCTATCAAGAGGTCACATTTTCGTCAGTTTTGCGTAATATTAAGCATATATGAGTCATATATTTAAAATGTATATGTTAACTATCTTTATTTTTATTTTCGTATTTTTTTATTTTCGTATTTTTTTTTATTTTCGTAATGTATTTTTATTTTCCGTATTTGTAATTTTTATTTTATGAAATGAATTTTAATTTGTGTGAAAAATAAAAAATAAAATAAAAATATGAGTGGTGGGGCTCAAATGAAAAAGAGAAAGAAATGTCATGAGTGAAAGGGTGTTTTTGTGTGTTGTGTTGAAATGAAGTGGCAGCAGTGAGGCACAAATGAAGAGGTATTTTTGTGTCACTGCACCCTTTGCTCTAATGTTGTTTGTTGTTGTTGTTGCTCATTGTGTGTGTGTGTGTTTGTGATGAGGGTTGAGTTCAAATAAAACTCTCTTATTATAGTACGTAAAAATAGGACCCCATAAAAGCTTGCCATGTGCCCTAACGGTATGATGGTGACATCCGAATTTTAATGGCGGCTAACATTTTCAACTCTCTTACAGTAAAGGCTTGTCGATTTACACATCACCAATATAATCTAAAAAAAAATATTATAAAATTGCGATAAGAAAAACTAAACACAAATTATAGAGTTTGATAAGTAAAAAATATTAAAATACAAAAAACATGGAGCAGAAAACCATAAAAAAATTGTCTTTGTTCCGTAAATAAAATGAGTAAAAGTGCCAAAAAATGTGGAGCAGAAACCACAAAGTCAAATTAGTTAAAAAAAATATATTAAAAATTGTCTTGTCCGATCAGTAAAGCGAATAATAAAAAGAGGTGATAGAAGTAAGTTGTGTGCAAACCCTACGACCCGTGTAAAACTAAATTATAGACATGTGGTGGCTAGAAAAAAGAACTTTTACATAATGATGTGGCATCTCATTTACCTCGGTTGTAACTTTTTATTTCACTTACTTTTTGTTTCATGACAAATTATTTTGTGAAAATTCTTTTGTAAATATTATGTGGTTATAGCATTTTTCGTTGACTTAATTGTACCTTTAAAAAGCAAGTAATACCCTTTTAACTCAACTTTTTTATTTTTTTTATAATTTTGTTTATATTATAAAACTGCGAAATAAAAATAACATAACAAAAAATATAAAGTTTGATAAGTTAAAAGCAGTAGTACAGAAAAAATATGGAGTCAGAAACTGTCTTGTCATGTTAAAAAGTGGGTAAAACTGTCAAAAATTGCGGAAGAATAATTATAAAGTTTGACAAGTTAAAAACAGTAAAATACGAAAGAAAAAAATATGAAATATTACACACTATGTTAAAGTTCAGTATTTGTAAATAGAAGGTAGGCTGAGAAGATTAGTTAAAGAGCATTGTTAAAGCCTCGTACAAAATTATCGTACGTATTTTTTTACACACAATCATATAACAATTTTTTTTTTCACTTATTATCTCTCTAAATCCAAGCTGTTAGTTCCGACATTTTTCAGAATCCCATGTGTAAAGAGTAGTAGCATATTTTTGCAGGAAGAATTAGCATTTTTGTTAATTAAATGCATTAAAAGCTGACGTATGGCATTATGGCAATATGAAGTCAAAACTAAGGACGGGGTCTTTCGCCACTTGAACTTTTGTCCAGTGGTAAGTGAGTTCCCCACTAACCAAAAGGTTGTGTGTTTAAGTCTCGCTGGAGACATGAGTGAAATAGAAAAACTGTCGTTCAAAAAAAAGGAAGGTGTCATTCAAAAAAAAAATCATATCTTAAATATTTGTAAACTTGTTTGGCAAATTAGCTTAAGCTTAGATTTATTATTGTGAAATTACTAAAAATGACATAATTAAATGAGTTTTTCTATATGTTAGATATTTTTTTTGAATAAATAAGTAATTTATAGTTCAAAAGCCCATGTCTAAAGTTTTTAACCCCTTTTATAGGGCTGAGGCTTATAGAAACTTGTGAGTTATAAGCTATTTCATAAACTCGCTTGACAAACAAGATTTATTTTATAAACTGACTTATTTTAAAAGCTCAAACCTCTGTAAACCGTATAAGCCTCTATGCCAAGCATACCCTGGATGTTACTTTTTTGAACTGTCAAATCATTGTGCTATTTAAAAATGTTCATATAGTCATCCAACTATTTTCTTGTTTATTTAAGGGCCCGTTTGATATCCAACATTCAACTTTAGGATTTGGCATAAAAGTAAAATCTGTCGTTTTTGGATTTATTTTTTTAATGGTGATAGGTATAATAAGACTCTAGAAACGATATGGGAAAATTCCCTGCTCCGTTATTGATGAAGATGGTTCATTTTGCAATACAAGCTGTTTTATCAAAGGGTATCACATACTGTTAGTCTCATAGATTTGGACCCTCTGTACCTATGTTGCGAAATATATAAAGGTATTTTTAAACTCTCATTATGTTACTGCTTTGAGTAACTTTTAGTTATGTTAGTGCTTTGAGTATATATGAATATATAGATATGAATCTGTAACTTTCAGTTCATGAAATTGAGTATATAACTTTCAGTTCATGAAATTGAGTATATAAGAACATATAGATATGGATCTGTAACTTTCAGTTCATGAAATTGAGTATTTATGAATATATAGATATTGATCTGTAACTTTCAGTTATGTCCCCGCTCCGTTATCAGAATGTATAGATATGAATATGTGACTTTCAGTTCATGAAATTGAAATATGCCTTTCATTATGTTAGTGCTTTGAGTATACCAATAATTTGACCTTACAACTCTCAGTTTGTTTGCACATGGACATAAACTATAAGTCTTTTTATATTCGAGCAGACCATGAGAGGTAATTATTTATGGGTAGTTGATTAAAACGAGTTACAAGTTCTGCTTTGCAGTGTTAGGTTACCTTTAACAACTTTTTAGTTGATCAGATTTGATGAAGGTGTTTGCCAAAGGTTTGGATAATGAGCAAGGGTTACTTTTTTGTGCTTAGGCTACGGAGGAAAACAAGGATGATATAGATGCTGTCATTGTTGGAACACTTAGTGATCAAAAAGAGATATTTCTTTGTCTTTGATTTTATTGAGTTTCAATTTTCAGCCCATTTACTTATGTGTGGGTTCATATAAAATATTTTTCATAAACGTTTTTGGACTGTAATTTAGTAGTTAGGCTATTCTTATGCTATGAAAATGGGTTATTAGCTGGATAGGCTCTTACATTTACTTTAATACCAATGATTTGTCACTCTACTCCTTTAAATATTTTTATCCATTTATTGAGAATTGATATATTCATTCAGATTATGAATTACGTTTGTGATATTTGGTGCCAAATTTTGTGCCAAATGTCTGCGCTAGTCTGAGATCGTTTCATGGAGAATTATACAATGGTTTTTTTGCATAATTTCGGCGCATAATTTTCTGCAGTGTTTGATTTATCTTTAAGAAGCTTGGTTACTAAATTATGTGCGCTGATTTTGAAAGGCTGTTTAGTCGCTGAGTTTTTGTGCAAAAAAGTGGTTTTAAAACGATGTTTAACCTGACTTTTCAAACACAAAAAGACTTTAGTTTTTTTGTTTACAATATGGACTCTACCATAAACACATTACCATGGGGCTCTAATAATTTCCGACAACAAGTTAGCTCCTGTCGCAACCCGCGCGTTAAATTCCGACTCCTTTCTCACAAAACAAAACTAGAAGAATAAATACATTGTTTTTTTTTCCTTACTTCATGTCATTATGACCATAATTTCTCCTTTTAGATTTATTTCTTCATATTCTCTCTTGTAGATTTATTTCTTGAATCTGAGTTGGCTCAGTCCCGGGCAGATGTTAAGAAATCTGAAGCTCGTGTAGCAGTTTGTTGGAGGAAAAGAGAGCTTTTTTTTAACCATGGTTTCCGGCACATTGGCCGAATAATCCACGGGGTTTAAACCCACCACCACACAGACTCAAACCATGTAAAGCCCTCCTTTTTCAGGAGGTAGGCGTGGCCACTTCAAGGTTGTTTTCGAATTCAACTTGAGACCTCACACATTTTAGAGCAATAGCCACAAACCCTTTTGCCACTACGCCACCTTTGAGTGGTTAGGAAAAGAGAGCTTTCATTAAGTATATTCTCAATTTTCTCCATCGTTTGTTTTCTTCTCCTGAGTTTTTGCAAGATTTTCTAGACATTCAAAAGCTCTCCGTTGATTTGGGTGCCATAATATTCTTTGGAGCTATGAAAGTTTAGTACCTAAATCATTATATTTCAGAGAACGACGATCCTTGGTTAAGAATGGGTTCTAAGGATGCCGAAAGGCGTTTGGGTGAAGATGCAAAAGAATTGAGCAAGACTGAATGGGTTTACTTGAAACAACTGAAGGGTCTTGCTGATACACTTGTCATAACCTTGGATGACTTGAAGGCCATATTTCCTCGTGGATGTCCTCGTCCAAATTCTGTTGTTTGTTAGTCTCGTCAGGCTAGGTTTTGATGAGCTGCAACTTGACCTCATAGGTTGTGTCTTTTATGAAGACCTTTATGTAATTGTATAATATATGTTTTGTGACATGGTTGTTGCTGATTTTTGCACGTTCGGAGGATGTTGGTCCTTTTCTCCTTCTAGATTTATTTCTTCATCTTCTCTCTTCACATGACCATAAAGGGGTATTTTTTTATCTTTTTATAAAGGGGCACTTCTATATACTTTCGACGACTTTTTTTTTTTGATTTTTTTGTCAGTAAAGTCTGAAAAAATCCACGTAAATTAATGATAGACTTGTGGATTTGTATCAAAAATCACATGCGATTTTTTCAGGAGTGATTGAAAAAAAAAAAATCGGGTGAAAAAAAAGTTCGTCGAAATATCGCGACGAGTATTTTTTTTTTAGCTTTCTATAGAGTGCACTTCTATTATACTTTCGACGAATTTTATTCCGAATTTTTTTTTCAATCACGTCTGAAAAAACACATGTATTCGTAAATTTTAAATACCATCTGATTTTTTCAGACGTGAATCAAAAAAATAATCGAAAAAAAAGTTCTTCGAAAGTATATAGAAGTGCCCGTTTATAGAAAGATAATTTAATTCTCGTCGCGATGATATGTTTCGTTTCGCGTAACGATTAACGGTTTGTGAGATATTTAATTTTAAAAAAATAGGATGAAAGTGGATTTTTTAATTAAATAAAAATGAAAATTAATCTAAACTATTAGATGGAAATAAAATGGATGGTTGAGATGAAGTGGATTGTTCTTTGATTAGATAGTGTTCTACATAGAACTTTTCTCTATATTCGTAATGTATATTTTTTATACACTTTAAATTGGTTTACTCAAAAAAAACAACACTTATAAAACATATTAATATGTATATTTTAAAATCTTAATGTTAATTAGTCTACGTTCATATATCTTCATTCGGTTAATATCTCATTGAATGAACTTAAATGAACATGATCAATTTAAGTTTCTTAATAAACGAACATGAACAACAAAATTCGTCCATTTAAATGACCGTATTTGCTTATTTTTCCGGTTAGAATTGATCTAACGAACATGAACAATGCTCTACCTATGCTTGCCAGATTCAGTGGTCTAAGGGAAGTGAAATGATGCATGAAAATTCATAAATAATGTGAAGTAAATGTGGCCTATCTAAAACCAATGTTTTAAAAATTGGATGTCGAATCAACCCTGTCGAGTCACTGGGTCACCAGATTACCGGTTCAACGGGTTCGACCTCGGGTCAACTCAGTTTTCAATTTAAGTATATTGCAATATTTCGGCTAATCAAACACCTATTAAACCTTTAATACTTAATACAGTACCAATCATAAATAAAACCTACAAAAACTCGATACGAATCACATAATAAGTATATAAAACATATTTTATACAATACCAAACAAATAAAGTCAAATCAAGAAGACGGTGAGTGAATCTATCCAAATAACTCCAAATCATGAATCTTAAATCAAATCTAAACTAACACGTAAACAGATCCATTTTCAATCCTTCAATTCTTCATCTATTCATCATAATAATCATTCATTAATCTCCTAGAAATCCCTTCAATCCAAAAAAAAAAAAAAATTATTTTTGAAGAAAGCCGTTTTCCAAACACATGTGACAGAAGCTAAGGTCAAGAATCAGCATGTACACTTTCAATTAATTGATAAGTGACGACCGGCAACGAAAATAGAAAATAACAAAGATGACGTATGAACAGTTTTTTAGTTCACATTTTCGAAGATGCAAGGCATATCAGCAGGCTATCCAAGAAACTGCTCCCCAACACAAAACAAGTTCAGGTGGCACAATCAATAAATGTTCAAACTTTGTTAGCAAGATTTCTGCTAACAACCTACTGCTACACCAATCCTCAAAATAATATGCAATGTATTTTCTAACCCGCATAGAAGGTAGGGTGTGTCCAAAATCTGCTTTTCTACTCTTTTTTTGGTAAAGCTAACAACAACATTTAAGAAATAGGACATGGAACACAGACTCTGATTATTTATTTGAAAGATAGCCATAGCCCGATTCATCACATGCAAAGGATACATTAACAAGGGCTTATAGAATCTGTTTCCTATAAGCTATCAATCATAGCCTAAACACTGATATAGTAATTCGTCACACAACTAAATTATTCAATAGAGCAAGTTCATAACACTTTGAAAAGTGTATGCTCCTGATTAAAATGATAACATGCAAACATTTTACAATATGTATGTATACAAAATTCGACACAACCTTGAGTTGAGTAGACAAAGCTTACATGAGCTTTTAGTATAGGCTTCGGCTACAATTACAATTAATCTCCATCTAATCTCTCAAAACACAATTTGGAATTATGAATTTATGATCAGGCTAATAGATGGAAGATTACAGGAAACAATTTTCAGTGTAGACTATACTAAATGGAAGTCAACATTATATTTCTGATATTGTCCATCTGAATCAACAAAACTGAATGTAAGCAATCATCATCAAAGGTTAAATTTCTTGCTCTGGTATTAACCCTCACGGAAACCTCTCTAAACCAATCAGGTATGACAGTTTTATTTTATTTTTTATAACCCTTAATTAATTTATTATGTGAATTGTTACTTTGAATGATTTAGCTTATTTAAGAATGAATTGTCGTTGAAGTTTGAACGATTTAGCTTATTGTCTCTTATTTTGTATGTTTTGCTCTTGGTTCAATCCTCTATTTTACATCACTTTGCTCCTTTTTTAAATTATTTAGCTTATTGCTTTTTTTATGTTTTACTCTTGTGAACCGAGTTAATGGAGTTAAATACTTGAATGTTTATGACAATCATGGGAAAGCTTATTGCCCTTTTTCCGAATTAGTGTGCATTTCTTGTTTTTGTTTTTGGTACATATACATTATGATTTTCATCTCAAACTTACGATGATTTAGGCCCCCTAAGAAAATTGCTCAATTTTCCGACCCTGTAACTACTGAGGGTGTGTGTGCTGGTGCTTATACGGCGATCACTCAATGGATTTTGTGTTCAAGATCGGTTATTTGGGAGGGTTGGAGAAGATAGAAATGGTGGTGAAAGTTCAGAGATGGTATGTGGGTGACGGTGGTGTGTGAGGGTGATGAGTGGGTACGTGAAGTATTTAATACTCAATGTTGGCGTGTTGGATCTTAAGATTAACTATTTGCTATGAAGTGACAAAAATACCCCTGACAAAACAAAAAGATAACGAAAAAATGGATGGAGTTACGGTCAAAGGACCAATCAACTCAAAATGAACAACTACAGAGACGATTAGTGTAATTTTCAAACTTTTAGGACGAAACTTGCAATTTCGGGACAACCACAAGGACGATCTATGTACTTAACTCTATTATATATTACCTTATATATAAATAAAACTGTGCCTTCTTTGTTAACCATCATGTTATTTCATATATCTAATATGTTTATTTTCCTTTTGTCATTATTTTGATTTAAAGTTTTTTGTTGTTGCTCCGTTCAGTTTTTTTGAGGTAGCAGAAACTGGCATTGGTAAAAAGAAGTAAATGCTAGTTATCCATAAATGTTGCTAAAAATAGCGTGTTTGAATTGAAACGTTTAAATAATTACAAATGCTAGTTGCTTGTTAACGAGAATATAAAAACACTAGGATTAGAAGTTCGGAAGTGTTAGGTTGGTAGGATTTGGCATGGGGTTTAGGAGTAATCAAAATCCAAATCTAATATTCAAATCAATCCTAATCCAAACACTTATTCAAATCTAAATCTAAAACCAACCCTACTCTAAACAAAACCAAAAACGCGCCCTTGACTTGCTAGTTGATTTAAATAGATGTTTGGTTGGCATAACATAACGACCCTCCATCAACTCTCACACTTTTTTTTTTGTTGAACCCGGTGAACTTTTATTAATAACAAGAAAATACATCAAAATATTACCAAGAGGAATAGACATTTCCTATCCCTTTTATACAAACAAAGACCATATATTCGACATCACAACTATCTCAGATACAACCATATCGGATACAACACAGCAAAAATCTCAGGGCACCTAAGACATCTAAACACCCTTAATACTCTATCTCTGATGCATCCCAAACATCAGAAATAAAACCAGAGAATATTTTCATCTGTCTAAGTTCACCATTTTAGTTCACCAAGTGACCAAATCCTCATGACTACATTTCCATAATCATGTCAAACACAAATCATAACGACCCACCACCAATCTCACACTTCGTTTCTACTTCTTCTCCTAACCCCGAAAACACCTTATTGAAACCCTAATTTCGTCATCATCGTTCATCAATTAAAGTAGAGTAAATTCACATGTCCATTTCCTCATTTATAGTAATAACATCTCTGTTAACTAACCATCATCACATGCATGTTTTAGTATTTTATGCTTTTTGAAGAATATGATAGTAAAATATATATGTTCTGTGTTTATTAGTATTTTTTTGCATGTCAATGGTGGGGACCACTAATTTAATAGATCTTTATTTTTTTGCTTAATGTATCAATTTAAGCATGGTGGAATTGAGTTTCTTTGTGAGAAAAATTGCTTTGATGTTGTGGGTTTTGATTTAAAAAAAGGTTATATATATAAATGTAAAAGTACAAACTCTGTAATCCACTAATAGAACCAATTAATTATCTATTAGAACCAACTACAAGGAGGAGGCTAATGATTAACATTTTCCTTGAAAGGTCATCTTCACATAGTTTTTCCAATGACATACGCAAAACTTATAATAAGATAACAAAGGGTTATTTTATTTTGCTTGAAAAATGTATCAATAATTTGCCACTCTATTATGATATTGGGTGTATTGAATTTTTATTTTTTTTTTTTATTTTTCTTATTATGGTGTATTGAACTTGTAAATAAAAAAAAAATTTCAAATCACACATTGAGGATTTTTTTTGGTAAACTATGCCTAAACGGCCATGTAACAAATGACACATGTGAATTTACCTTTCAAAATTTAAAAAAATAAGAGTAAAATGGTCACAAAATACACACAATGATCGAAGTTTGAAAGTTCAGTACACACAATAAAAAAAAAGTTGAGTACACAAAATAGTAAAAAGTGGCAAGTATGACAAATTTTCAAACAATTAACCCTATAAAAAACTTCCGGTACGCATAATGGTAGTAATGTTGTGAAGTAATAAAGTAAAGAACAATAAACAATTACAAGAAGATAGAGAGAATGGAAGAATTGATTATTCATCTCACAATGGAGGTATGTATATAATTCGGATACAAGATGGAGTATTCCACAAGATACAATTCTAATAAGATAACTACCAATATTAAAATATATGGACATCCATTTCATATTTATCCATAACACTCCCCCTTGGATGTTCATTTGAGGAATATGCCTCGTTAAAACCTTACTAGATAAAACCCGGTGGGACAAAAATCTAGTGAAGGAAAAAGAGTACATAAATCCTTTATACGCTCGGGGATGTTGCCTCATTAAAAACCTTGCCGGAAAACCCTGTGGGGACAAAACCATGGTCAAGGGAAAAAGAGTGCAACGCGTATGTTCTCTCCCCCTGATGATCACATCACTTAAGCTCATTTAGTCTCTGAAATGCACATTAAAGTGTCTTGATAGAATCAAGTGAATAAATATTCTCTACACATGTTGTTCGCATATCCATACGTCATACATCTCATTCAAGTATATCATCGAACTTTACAAGTTATTCATTACCAACACCATGTATGACCACTTGCGAAAATTTAATGGTTCATACACATTTTAGTATGACATATCTAAATCGATATTGTGATCATCATCTTTATAAATCAAGGAAGTCTTTTCAACATCATGTGACCTCATAAACATGAGAGTTGTTTATCCATATAAAGATATAACTTTGTCTTTGATGATGCACATAGATTTCATCCTTAAGATGTTAATTTCATAACTAAGATAAACTTTGTCTTGTTTCAAATTCAATTTATATGCATTCAATCAATTTTACAATCATAAAATCAAATTTTATGAAACTTAAAAATATCCAAATCCATATCTCTTTATAAAGTATCATAGGCAAAATTCTTTATTTGGCACACCAATGCGATTATAACACATATGCCCAAAACATAATTAATTCAATACAATCAAGTAGTGTTCTCGAGAACTTTTCTTATACGCTTAAGCATTAAAATTCACTAGCATGCTTCATACATTTTATATCCAGTACTAAAATCTCAACATCACATGAGCTCCAATACATTATCTTTTAGACCATAATCGATCAACTATTACATGCCAATACTTTAAATATTAAAT
The DNA here is from genome assembly GCA_026074375.1 of Tanacetum coccineum. NCBI lineage: Eukaryota > Viridiplantae > Streptophyta > Magnoliopsida > Asterales > Asteraceae > Tanacetum > Tanacetum coccineum. Next base: position 57,312 of record BQNB010004731.1, on the reverse strand, counting down.
ACATTATTGGATCCACCACATGACAAAATGTCTCCTTATGATCATTGTTTATTTGGAATTTGCCATTGAAATTGTGCTTAAAATCAGATACAAACGAAAGTTTCAATAACATTCAATTTTGCTTTCTATCATCAAAAAATGCACTATCTCAAAATAGACAATCTCTCTCCTCTCAATTAAACAATAACAAACAAATAGAAACAACGGAGGAGAGAGGAAAAGAGAGAGATTAGAACCAAAATTGATGTATAAGAAAACTTTCGTATTTAAAGAGCACGAATTTAGGCAAATGATCATAAGGAGACATTTTGTCATGTGGTGGATCCAATAATGTATTTAATATTTAAAGTCTGGCAATGTAATAAGTGATCGATATGTGTCTAAAAGATAAATGAATAGAGCTCATGTGCTGGTTAATTTTAGTAACTGGAATATAAAATGTATGAAGCATGATAGTGAATTTTAAATGCTTCAGAAAGCCTCCGTATAAAAGTAACAAGTTCTCAGAACCCTACTTGATTGTATTGAAGATGTTAATTATGTTGGGGCATATGTGTTATAATCGCATTGGTGGTGCCAAAGAATCAACAGAATTTTTTCACTCTGATACTTTATAAGAGTTATGGATTTGGATATTTTTAAGGTTTCCAATAAAATGTTGATTTTTTAATGATTGTAAAATTGATTGAATGCATATAAAATTGAAATTTGAAACAAGACCAAGTTTATCTTTGTTATGAAAATTTAGACATCTTAAAGGATGAAATACTATGTGCATCATCAAAGAACAAAGTTATAGTCTTTTAATATGGATAAACATAAAACTCTCAGGTTTATGAGGTCGCATGATGTTGAAAAGACTTCCTTGATTTATAAAGATGATGATCACAATATCGATTTAGATATGCATACTAAAATGTGTATGAACCATTAAAAAAAATAATTTCGCAGTGGTCATACCATGGTGTTGGTAATGAATAACTTGTAAAGTTCGATGATATACTTGAATGAGATGTATGACGTGAGAAATATAATGATTAAGGAAGAAGAAACAAGTAATGGATATGCGAACAACATGTGTAAGATTATTTTATGCACATTTGATCGCTATCAAACACTTGTAAATGAGCATTTCAGAGACTAATTTGAGCTTAGAAAGTGATGTGATCATCGAGGGGAGAGAGCATTATACACGGTGCACTTCATTTTTTCTTGACCATGTTTTGTCCACCACAGGTTTTCCGCAAGGTTTAGTAATGAGGCAACCATCCACCGAGCGTATAAAGGAATTTATGTACCTCTTCACATATTTTTATTTCTTTTTTTTTTTTTTATTTTTCTGTCACTAAATTTTTTGTCCCACGCGAGTTTTATCTAGTAAGGGTTTTAACGAGGCATATACGACAAATGACCATCCATGGGGGAGGTGTAATGGATATCATATGAAATGGGATGGTCCATTGATAATTTTTAAAACTAGTTGGTAAGATATCTTATTAGACATTGTAATCTAGTAGGGGTGTGCACGGTTCGGTTTGGGTCGGTTTTTGGCTAAAACCGAAACCGAACCGAAATATTCGGTTTTTATAAAACCAAAAACCGAAACCGCTCGGTTTTTGGCGGTTCGGTTTTTTCGGTTTCACGGTTTTTGCGGTTCGGTTTTTCGGTTTCAAACCGTTTAAATTTGGTTTTTGCTAATTTATATTAATAAACTTGTTTTACGTAGAAAATTGGTTATTTTTTAAAAAAATTTTTGTCAATATGAGCCTAATAATGTTTACACAAATTTTTACAATTATACACATATAAATGAGAGACACACACATGCATGTGAAAATACGCATAGTATGATCATTGTCATTGTAACGACATATTGTCAAGTAAACACACGTACACGACAAACATATATATAAACATTAAGATAATATATATTATAATAATTTTATCCATAAAATAAATATAAATTTAAAATTTTTAGTTATCATTTATTTATTTATATTATATTAATTATATATAATGGAAGGTTATGGGATTCAAAATGGAAGGAGTCAAAATGGAAGGTTTACTTTGCGTATGGGATACAAAATGGACAGGTTATGGGATTCAAAATGGAAGGAGTCATAGCAGATTTGGAAGAACTCATTGGAACACAAGGAGGGAAAGAAGGGTATAGATGAATTTTCTATCTTTAAATATACAAGGCCTTGCCCAAAAGGCCAAGAAAGATTGGGTTAAAGATCTTAGTATCAAGAATAAAGTAAATTTTTTAGCTATACAAGAAACAAAAATGGAAAAGATTGAGGACTTATGTGTGAAACAGTGTTGGGGGAATTCGGTTTTTGATTATGTGTATAGTGAGGCGGTTGGAAATTCGGGAGGTATCCTTTGCGTATGGGATACTAATTCTTTTTGCAAAAACAGTGTGACGGTGTCTGATTATTTTGTGATTACTAGAGGTAAGTGGAGGTTAACGGGAAAGAATATGATGATTATTGGTGTGTATGCTCCTCAAGAGGGTAAAGAAAAACAAGCTCTTTGGGATTTTCTTCGTTTCGAGGTAGATAAGTGGAACGGGGATGTTATTATCATGGGAGATTTTAATGAGGTTCGTGTCAAATCTGATAGATTCGGAACTCATTTTAATCCACATGGTGCTCATAGATTTAATTCTTTTATTTTGGATTCGGGATTGGTTGAAGTTAACTTAGGTGGATGTCGCTTTACTTGGTGTCATAGATCCGCAACAAAGATGAGCAAGTTAGATAGATTCTTGGTTTCGGAGAGTGTTATTAGTGGAAGCCCGAACATTAAAGCTGTTACATTGGAGAGGTTCTTGTCGGATCATCGGCCTATTCTTCTTAAAGAAAATGGTTACGATTATGGCCCTACTCCATTTCGTTTTTTCCATCATTGGCTTGAGATGGATGGTTTTAACACATTTGTGGAGAACACTTGGAAAAACAGTCCTATGGTGGGAAATAATGCTCTTCTAAGTTTGATGAATAAACTTAGAAATCTTAAGAATCAGATTCGTATTTGGAATAAGAGTAATTCGGGGACCCGGAAAAACGATCAGCTTAGACTTAAAAAACAGTTGGAGGAAATTGATCTGGATATTGATAGAGGGCTTGGGAATGAAGAGCTGGTCAATTCCCGCTTAGCTATTCTTCATCAAATCCAAAAGATAGATAATTTAGAATCGAAGGAAAGGGCTCAAAAGGCTAAAATTAAATGGGCGGTAGAAGGAGATGAGAATTCCGGTTTTTTTCATGGTATCATAAACAAAAGGCGTAATATTCAAAATATTAGGGGGGTTATGGTTGATGGTAATTGGATTGAAAACCCGAATGATGTCAAGAAAGAGTTCTTCGACCATTTTGCCAATCGTTTTGGTAAGCCGGACAAACCTACTGCTTCTATTAGTCTTGACTTTCCTAATCAGATTTCTCATGACGAAAGTGATCATATGAGAGGGAGTTTCTAAAGATGAAATTAAGAAATCGTTTGGGAATTGGTTACCGACAAAGCCCATTTCCGGATGGATTCACGTTGGTTTTTCAGACACTTTCTGCATCTTGTAGAGAGATTTTTGTGTAGCGTTGAGGTATTTTTTAAAATTTTCTGATTTACCCAAAGGGTGTAATTCCAATCTGTTATTGCCTAAATTCCGAAAATTCCGGATGCTAATTCTTTGTTAAGAGGATTTTAGGACCGATTAGCCTCACTGATAGCGATAAGTAAAAACATCATTGCTAAGTATTTTTTAACTATCGTCTTGTTGAGGTCTTGGTAGGTAATTATAATGAGGTTCTATCAGCTTCATAAATAGATAGGCAAATTCTTGATGGGCCTTTTATATTAAATGAAGTCATGTCTTGGTTAAGAAGAAGAAAAAACAAACTCTTCCTTTCAAAGTAACATTAAAAAAGCAATTGACACGGTAAGGTTAGATTTCATGATGATGTTTTAGCAAGTTTGGGTTTGGGGATAAATGAGATAATGATTACAATGTTTGTCTTCATTCTTCGAAAGTGGTCTATCATTTCAATGGTAGTCCAACCGAAGAGTTTCATTGGTCTAGAGGTCTAAACAAGGTGATCCGTTATGCTCCGATTGTTTATTCTTAATAATCAGGAAAGTCTTCATATTACTTATTCAAAGAGTGTTGATGCGGTTATGTTCCATGGTATCGATGTTGTGGTTTGGTTAATCTTTCGCACATTTTCTATGCGATGATTTGGTTTTTGATATGTGAATGGAGCGAAGTTAATAAAACTTCTCTTATCCATGTTCTTGATTTTTTTCATAGGTTTCAGGTTTAATAATCATATTCAGAAAGTAGAGAATCATGAGGCATTGTAAGTTGATAAGGTAAAGTCTCTCAGCGCGATCAAATCGTAATGTCTTGTTCATAAAGCCCTTTTTTATAATCTTGGTTCTATGTTTGGAGGGACATGTATAAAATTCATCTTGGAAGACATTATTGATAGAATTAGAAAACGCTATCAAGATGGAAATGAAAATGTTACGATATTGGAGGGCGCATCATGTAATCAAATCGGTACTTGGCTCGATGCCAATTTTTCACATGTCAATGTTTAGAAAGTTCCGGCAGTGTCATTCAAATTCTGGAATCTCTCGAAGTATATTCTTTCAATGGTCAGATGAGTTCGGTAAAAAACTTCTGATTCAATGGAATAAGCACTCTTGCTCCTAAAGATAACAGGTGGTCCTAGTATTTTTAGATCTTTATGCTCTTAATAGAGATTGATATTTAAATGGGTTTGGAGATTTTTTAGCCCTGAGCCTACCTTTGGTCTCGGGATATCAAGGCAAATACACGGAGCAATGGAAAGAGAAATGAATGAGATTCTCGGGCTAAAGGACTAATTGCATGTTGGATAAATAATAATTAAAGAGGTTAGGAGGGCCTTGGGAAAAGGGAATTAAACCTCTTTTGTTCAACTAAAGAAGAAACATGAGAAGGCCTATCGACATTATCTGGTAGTGACGAGTGGGAGGTGGTGAAGGGGGCAACTAAGAATAGATTCCCTAGAGCTATGCTCTCGAAAATCAGCAAACAAATTACAGTAGGTCAAAAAACTGGCGCATCCTAGTCTTTCTACCATTCGTTTCGTAGACATCCGAGAGGAGGGCTGGAACTCACTCAATTAATGAGTTAGACGAAAGTGATTTAACCCTGGGGGCTGTTACTCAGTCTCCTTGATTCATGGTCTTCGGACATTGAAACAATTCCTGGTGTGTTATACCGTGGCTTCGTCAAGAAAACATGATAATTCGCATTACTTCCGAAAGGTGATCCTAAAGACTAGGTGGATCGATATGTACCAACAAAGTGAACACCTTCGCTTGAAAGGGTAATGACGAACTCCTTACCTACTAAATTTAACATTTCCACTGACGAGTATAGATATTGATTCTCTATCTTTTGTGAATTTGATGTCGGGATGAAACCAATGATCATTTGTTCTTCCTTGTTAACACAAGCAAAAGAAATTTCTAAAGTAATAAATCTTGGTTGGGACGTGCCTTTTATGATATTAACTATTAACGGAGAATGGAGTTCTCGGATCGAGAAATGTAAAACTGCCGAAGAAGAATAAAAACCTGATTTCAAGGTATATATTTTGTGATGTGGTGCTTCTATGAATTTTCGTAATAAGAAGATGTTCGAGGCCATGCCCAAATATAAGAGACGTTTTTTTGATGAGTATAATTTTGTAGTTCGTTATTACTGTGTCGGTATAATGCAATACTTTGTTTAGCAGGACGATTGGTATAAAAACCCGTCTCTTATTTCTTTGTAATTTCTAGCTCCTTGCTAGTTTTTCTTAATAAAAGTCGCCGTTCAAAAAAAAAATCATTTAAAAATATATCAAAATTGTCACATTTTTCATTTATATGCAAGAGCAAATTGTAGTTATCCTAAATGGATGTCATGCAGACAATTGAAAAAAAAACAAGATAACATGGTACTTGTTGATGGGGTAAAATTCTACACCAAAATATCAAAATTCGAAAAATTTATAACTTATGATATAAGATAAAAGATTCTATGTAGAGACACGTATGTAAATCAAGAATTAATCTACTTCATCTCAACCAAACCATTTATTTCCATTTTAATGGATTTAGATTAATTTATTAAAATATTTTATTTTTTTTTTTTTTTTTTTTTTTATTTTTATTTAATTAAAAAACCCACTTTCATCCTATTTTTTTAAAATTAAATATCTCACAAACCGTTAATCGTTACGCAAAACGAAACATACCATCGCGACGAGAATTAAATCATCTTTCTATAGGAGGGGCACTTCTATATACATTCGAAACTTTTTTTTTCGAATTATTTTTTTGATTCCACGTCTGAAAAAATCACATTGGTATTGAATACAAATCACATGTGATTTCTTCAACGTTAGTGAAAAAAAATTCGGAAAAAAAGTCTTCGTCGAAACGTATAAAGAAGTGCAGCACTATAGAAAGATAAAAAAAATACTCAGTCGCGATACTTTCGACGAACTTTTTTCCAGAATAATTTTTCAATCACAGTATAAAAAAAATCGCGATTGATTTGTGATACAAATCACATGAGATTTCATTAAATCACGTGTGCATTTTTCAGACGTTACTGAAAAAACAAATCGAAAAAAAGTCGTCAAAAGTATAAAGAAGTGCCCCTTTATAAAATATAAAAAAAAAAAACATACTCGTCGCGATACTATTCCGACGATCTTTTTTTCCCATTTTTTTTCAATCACGTCTGAAAAAATCACATGTGATTTGTATCACAATCACATGTGATTTCTTAAAATCACATGTGATTTTGTCAGACGTGATTGAAAAAAAAAAATTAAGTTCGTCAAAAGTATATAAAAGTGCCCCTCTATAGAAAGATAAAAAAATACTCGTCGCGATGGTGTATTTTTGGTCGTTTAACGATTTATCGTTTGCTAGATATTTGAGTTTTAAGAAAAAGGTGGAAAGTTGATTTTTTTATTATGATGAAAAAATGAGTGGTTAGGATTCACCAATTTGTTCTTTAAGATGACAATGTTTTTTTATGGATCTCACCTCATGAGGTAAAATCCTACCCTATTTTCATCAGTTGCCAAAAATTTATTACTCGCCACATTACTTTGGGCACATAGGTAAAGCGTTTGGGCGAGTGAGGCTCTCACCTCACGAGTGAGGCCATTGTGGCTTGTGTTTGTCACGCGTGAAACAAGGCAAAATGCCTCACAATGGCGAGCCGGTCGTTTTTCGGTTTTCGTGCAAGTTGATATTATCTATTTGGTTTGTGAGAGTGTATGAGGTATTTTATGAAATATATTTGTATAAAATTGGTATTTAATTGAAAGATGAGTGTGATGTGATTGATAAGGGTAAATTGTGAAAGGGAGTCAGGATAAAAATATGAAGAAAGAAAACTAGTATGTCGTTGAGATGTCCGGTAAGTGAGGTTGTTTTACGGTGATCCATAAGGTGGCTTAAGCTTAAAAAAAACAACTCTCAATACCGTCTTTCACGGATTATAGGTCTCATTAACGTCTTTCACAGTGTATGAAAAAAGGTTGAGATGCAGATAGCCCTACTCCTGTCAAAGGTTAAGAGGTTGTTTCCAGTTCTGTCTAATGTAAAAACCTTGAATCTTGCAAGAGGTAAAAATCAAACATTTCAACTCTATCTCCAGAAACAGAAACAGTAACCACTTGATCTAAACCTTGCTCCAAAAAGAAACAAGGGTAGCTTAAGCTTTGATGTTGCAAAAATGGATCTAATACCAGGGGAGATGCACATGGACCCACACACGACTTTTCTTAACTTAAACAATACGACATTGTGGATAGAGGTGCGCAAATCAGTTAACCAGTTCGGTTCGGTTTGAGTCAAACAGGAACCAGTTTCAGTCAACAGGAAGCCGAAACCAGTTCGGCACGAACCTGAACCGGTTTGGAACCGGTTTGGGTATCGGTTCATGCCGAACCGGTTTGCCGGTTTGGAACCGGTTCGGTTCCGGTTAACCTTTAAAACCGGTTTGGTCATTTTTTGTTTTTTTTTTTTTTTTTTTTTTTTTTTTTTTTTTTTAACATATAGGAAATACAACATAAACGAAATACAAAGAAGTCGTGATGACAAGAACGGTTGCTGTTTATTTTTTAAACATATAGGAAATACAACATATAGGAAATACAACATAAACGAAATACAAAATAAAACTAGTAGTATGTGTATTGTCCGTGTCCGTGTGACATAGACCCTCCAGCTCCATCTTGGGTTTCGTCATCTTCTGCCCCGCTGCTCAACATATAATCACGAGGTGGTTCTTCAAAAGAGCCGTCGCTACTAGCATCTAACGCAATTTTTAACGCATTTCCTTGATCGGTTAGTTGAGTGGCTTCATTCATTTCGCACATCGTCATTAAAGACACTTCTTCAACGATCCAGGGCAGTTCAAGTGGAGTTGTGTGCTGTCTACGCTCATGAGCGTATAAGTGGTCCTTTAAACTCATACACATCTCTAAAGACTCTGCAGTTAGTCTTGTTCTTCGGATTGACAAAATCCTACCACTTGTTGAAAATGCTGATTCAGATGCTACCGAAGAAGCTTGGACACTTAATATATCCAGGGTCCATGCGGATTAGATCAGGAAACTGATTAACACCCGGGGGCTTTCAAAAACCCTCAATACATCATTAAGATTCATAGTACTATGGGCTGAAGTCCTCTAGCATGAATCTGTTTTGAAATATTGCTCTATACTCAGAGGACATATAGGATCACCCCTTGCCTTCTTTTGGTATGTTGGGTTAACACCGTGTACCATACGAGATTTAAGGATCACGATATTCTTGGGATGAAGAACCCTCAGAACAGTTGTTGATTGAGTCTGGTGACTACCTTATTTCGTATTAATTACTTATTAGAACAATCCTGGAAAGATTCATGAATAATCTACGGACCTACGTTGCAAACCTTAGACGCAACCTCCAAGTCCCTCACTTATATTTTATCAATCAAATAGTCTACCCCAGATACATTAAAAAATGGATTTTTAAGCGGATGAACAAGTATTTTATTGCGTGGATGTTTTCAAAATCTTCCTATGTTTTCTCTTCATCGGTTTAACCAATACTTTGACTCAACACTCCCATCTCAGTTCTAAATCTGATAATTTACAATTATGAAAAAAATTGTTGCAAAATAACAAATGGAGATGTTCGGGTAGTAAGAAACCGCACTACAAACAACCGTAGCATTTTGAAAACAACGCAAGTTATAGGTTTAACATTTCATTACGTCCCCAATATTCATCCGCCGGAATTTTTTATACCCTTATTCCATTCTTGCTGTCCACAAATGTCATGAAAATGACTCAACGTTTTTGCTGTATCTCAAACCTCTTGTTCTGAACATTTCAAAAGTGGAGTTCATCGTGTTTCATGTCTCCATTTTAGCGAATAACAAGGTTTTTTATGCATCGTGACAATTTTTTATATTACCGTCTACGTTTTTTCTCACCAGATTTGAAAACATCTTTTAACATTTGTTTGAAAGCCTCTTTCATTTGATTAACTATGGGGACCTTTAAACCAGCTTGCTACATACCAAGTTAATGATGTGTGCAACTCTAAACGACTATGAATAAAATCTACCCCCCATTGGTGGGTTGTTTTTAATTTTAGTTTTTTCTTGGCCGATGTGTTGTTGCTGGCATTGTCCAAAGTTATTGTCATATAATTTTATCTTTCTCTTCCATTAACGACAAAGACTTTTTCTAACATATATTTCAAGTTTTTACCGGTGTGCTCAGACGAAAACTCTTCGAACGAAATGACCCGCTTCATCATTTGCCATAGAACTTTTGGTTCAAATACATTGTGCGGTAAATCACAATGTATGTACCGGGCAAATTATGAGGAAGCGGACAATTATTGTCCCGGTGTTTGGTTGACCATATGTATTTTGGTTAGACATAACCATCTATTGTTGCTTGTTTAGCGCTCTCCATTAATTTCATTTGCATCACGTTTTAGGGAGATAAGTCTTTCATGGTGTGTTAGCGCGGTTGATTTGTGTTCGGGATCTCGTATCGGTGTTGTTCATGTTTGTCGTTGTTGGTTTTTATGGTAAACCTCTTTGACTCACCAAACCGCAAATTGTTCACGTAGATAATGGATTGTACATGTAAACTTGCCCATCTAGTGCATCGTGGGCGGGGTTTGCCATCGCTTCAGGGTTCTGATTCGGCTAGCCTTGAGTACTTCACAATGAGGATGACTATATGATTCTTCAACGTTTCGTATTGGAAACCACCGCAAAAGAAATGAAAGCAGAAATTCATTGTGCTTTTTTATTTGACCGTCGTCAGAATGCACTTGTTGTAGTCTTTACATGCAACTTCTTGGTTTCAGACTGGTTTTACGATTTAAAGGTTTTGCAGTGCACTTGATGAACCAACACGGTAGTAAGATGAGCCAGAGGCGGATTCACTCTTGCATTGAGGTGGATATGTTTTTTTTTGTTCTTAAGAAAAGATTGTATGAAAGGATTGATAGTTGTAGATAATAGTTGTAATATACACATCTATTTATAGGAATAAGAAAATCTGTACTTATTCTATCAGTTATACACAAGATAATTATATGGATTATGAAAATATGATAAAGTAATTACCGGGGACACCGTCTTTTATATCCAAAAAAAATCGGTTCGGTTCCAACCGGTTCAAAAACCGGTCGTCAAACCGGTGGAAATCCAATAATGTGAACGGTTTTAATAACCGGCGGTTTGACCAGGAACCGGAACGGTTCGGTCATAACGGTTCTTGTCGGTTTCGGTTCTGGGTTCAACCGGTTCCGGTTCGAAAACCGGTTTATTTGTGCACCTCTAATTGTGGATGCACATCACCACACAAGAAAAAGATTCATTCTCATACCCATACATACATATCCTTTCACATGTGCCACGTCACCGTATCCATCCTACGTGTCACTTCCACGTAAGCAAGCACAGAATCCGAATGCGTGTAGACCTAGTGCCACGTCATCATATCTTCACGTGGGTGTATTGCCATGTCACAGGCATGGGTTCATGGTTTTAAAAAAGCCACGTGGGTCCAATTAGTTGTCAAAAATGAAGCATAGCCATCACCACCTAACGTGGTTCAAGCCCAAATCATTCAGCCAAATCTTAGGCTAAGGTGAACCATTGGAAGGGTTAATCAGAGAACTCCACGTTCTTCCACATACTAATTAAGAATAACATTATTTTTAGATGGCCTTTTTACAGATTTTGGTCCCTGCACTCATAAACATCGGATTTGAGTGGTTCAAATTTCAGGATAAAAAATGGCCAAAAGAGGTGAGATCATTAAAGAACAATGTCATATCAAAGAACAAAAGAACACATCCTAGCCATCTATTTTTCATCAAATAATAAAAAACCTCACTTTCCACCTCTTTTTAAAAAAAAAAAAATCTTGCAAACGGTAAATCGTCAAACGACAAAAAATACACCATCGCGACGAGAATTAAATCATCTTTTTATAGAGGGGCACTTTTATATACTTTCGACGAACTTTTTTCGTTTTTTTTTTCAGTCACGTCTGAAAAAATCACATGTGATTTGTAGCAGAATCACATGTGATTTTTTCAGACGTAAATATAAAAAATCGATTTCATATACTTTTGACGATTCTTTAGAATTAAAATTTCCGCGAAGAAAAATTACACGTGATTTGTAAAATCACTTGTGATTTGTTGTTTTTAAAAATCACGTGCTATTTCTTTAAAGCGCATGTGTTTTAACATGATTCACATTTTTGATTTCTAAAGGAATAAATCACTGGTGTGATTTACATTTAATTCTTAAATGCTTGTTGAATTTACAAATTTACGTGTGATTTTTCAAGTAATGAATCACATGTGATTTTTCGAATCAAATCCATGTTGTTCATAAACCATGTTTTTCATCATCAAATATGATAAAAACGTCATCTTTAACGTGTGATATCTCACTCATATGACATCCGATTTTAGTGGTTCAGAAACCTGAGTAAAGATTGACCTAAAATCTATAACTTTTATGTTTTACAATTTTTCTAATTTGAATTTAATATAGGTCAAATTTTTTACTTAAAAACGCAATAAAACGAAATACCGTACATTTTTGTACAAAATTAACAAATTAAAAAAAATCACTTTTTGAATCTTACATTAATAAAATAATTAGTTATGCGTTGTGGAACAAAAAAAATATACATTTAATGCAATTTTAACACTAAAAATCTAAGCTAGACATTTTATCAAACACATTGTGTGCAACAAGTGTGCAACAAATATGACTAAAACGTCAAGTTGCGATTCATATATCAAAATACATATCAAATTAAAGAGAATTAAATTCTGAAAATTATAGTGAAATAAGTTTTTCGTAAAAGTTCGTCATTTGAAAGTTATAACAATTTGAAGTTCGATGGTGAAACAAAAGAACTAGTAAAAAGATGAAAATTCCATTTGACCAAAAATTTTGTTGCACTCTTTCTTGAGTAAAAGATTGACCTAAAATCTATAACTTTTATGTTTTTCAATTTTTCTAATTTGAATTTAATATTGGTCAAAATTTTAATTTAAAACGCAATAAAACGTAATACGTGCATTTTTGTAAAAAATTAACAAATTAAAAAAAATCACTTTTTAAATCTTACAATAATAAAATAATTAGTTATGCATTGTGGTACAAAAAAAATGCATTTAATGCAATTTTAACAGTAAACATCTAAACTAGACATTTTATCAAAGACCTTGTGTGCAACAAGTGTGCAACAAATATGACTAAAACGTCATTTTTAACGTGTTATATCCCACTCATAGACATCGGATTTGAGTGATTCGAATTTCAGGATAAAAAATGGCCAAAAAGCTAAAACTTTTGTATTTTAAGTTTGGCGTAATTCGATCTTTAAGCTAGACAAAATTAGAGCTGAAAATGCTGAAAATTTCAAGAAAATCAATACCCACATAAAAAGTTGAAAAAAGTTGTGATTCATATATCAAAATACATACCAAATTAAAGAGAATTAAATTCTGAAAATTATAGTGAAATTAGTTTTTCGTAAAAGTTTGTCATTTGAAAGTTATAACAATTTAAAGTTCGATGGTGAAACAAAAAACTTGTTAAAAGACGAAAATGTTCATTTGACCAAAATTTTGTTCCACTCTTTCTTGAGTAAAGATTGACCTGGAATCTATAACTTTTATGTTTTACAATTTTTTTAATTTGAATTTAATATTGGTCAAAATTTTAGTTAAAAACGCAATAAAACGGAATACGTATATTTTTGTACAAAATTAACAAATTAAAAAAAAAATCACTTTTTGAATCTTACATTAATAAAATAATTAGTTATGCGTTGTGGTACAAAAAAATATATGCATTTAATGCAATTTTAACACAAAATCTAAGCTAGACATTTTATCAAACACCTTATTTGCAACAAGTGTGCAACAAATATGACTAAAACGTCATCTTTAACGTGTTATATCTCACTCATAGACATCGGATTTGAGTGATTCAAATTTCAGGATAAAAAATGGCCAAAAAGCTA
>BQNB010004731.1:0-40230 GCA_026074375.1 Tanacetum coccineum | reverse complement strand
TTGCTCCATGTGCCTCCTTTAAACCATCACAGCAGTAGTTGTGCAGTCGCCTTGGGAAGGGGACTGTTTTGGGAAACATAAATCCGTGCTGTGATCCCGATACGGCGTATGGACCATGTTCCATACGGCGTATCTCAGATAAATCAGCTGTAGCAGTTGAGATCGATTTCACTTGGTCTCTCGAATTTGTTTCTGTGGAGCCAGGTAGACTTCCGAACCCCCTTTCTTGTAATACTTTACTCATTTGTCCGATTTGTAGTTCCAAGGTTTTAATCGATGCTCTTTGATTTTGTATTGCTGCATCGGTAGAAGCTCAAATTTCTTTGATGATGTTCGAGTTCTCTTCCTGCCTCTTAGCTGATTCGGTCATGAATTTGGCCAGTGATTCTTCCATAGTTTCTCTTTAAGCAGGGTACGAAGAACTTCCGTTATTGCGTTGGTAGAATCCTGGTCTTGCTGCTCTGTATTGTCCTCCAGGTTGATAGGGTGCACCAAACTGTGTGTAGTAGGCTTCTTCTAGAGTTTTTCCTTCTTCCTTCTGTGGACAATCCTTTGTATAGTGTGGTCCCTTGCATAGTTTGCATCCGACCTGAGTAGCGTATACTTTCTTATTAACCTTCTTTATTTCCCGTCCAAGATTGTTGAGTTGGGCTTGGATAGCAGCAAGCACGTCAGAAGTTTTAGTACTTCTGGTTCTTGAAGATGTTCCATTGTGCCATTTCTGGGAGTATTCAGCCATTTCTTGGATGGCTGTTTTAGCAGCATCAGCAGTTTTTAAAGGTATGGCACCCTTTGAATCCAGGATTTGTCGAGCTGGAACATCGAGCCCATTATAAAACAAGATGACTTTCTGCATGTCAGTTAGGTAATGTTGAGGACACTTCATTAGCAGTTTTTTAAATCTTTCCCATACACGGAATAGGCTTTCATCGGGTTCCTGCTGGAAGTTGTTGATTTCCTCCATTTTCTTTATAGTACGGGCAGGTGGACAGTATTTATTTAGAAACTTAGTTTTGAGAAATTCCCAGGTTGTAATCGAGCCTGATGGTTGGTTCCTTAGCCATCTGCTTGCGGCTCCAGTAAGAGATACGGGGAAGGCTCGTAGCATGATTTGATCTTGAGTTACTTTTGGGATGTGAAATAAGTCAACAATCTCGAGAACTTTTTCGATGTGCTCGTTTGCATCTTTTTGTTCCGAGCCACTGAAATTTAAGAAATTGCCCCCTTTAATTCGAAAGGGGTGTCTTGGTTGATTGTGGGCCTAGTGATGCCCGGCCCGTAATCCTCTCGGGTTTTGCTCATGTATTGTTCCATTGTTTCCGCCAATATTTCTATAACTTCTTCTTCTATATGCTCTTCGATTTCAGAAAGTTGATCGTCCTCCGGTGGATTTAATTCCACGAGGCTTAGGTTATCGAAAAGCTTCCTTCTTGAGCGGAGTACTTGTTCAGGGTTTTCGAGAGGTGAGAGTAGTTCTTTAGTAGAGCTCCGTGTCATGCACCACCTGAAACAGAGAATTAATCAGTAGGATATGATCTTACGATAAGGAATACAGAAATTTAAACACGAAAATCAATTCTTAGTTCTGTATACTGTATCAGGTGACCGATACGCCATATTCTATTGATTAGTAATACGTCGTATGAGTCTGTTGAATAGCAGTACGCCGCATCGAGTTCACTGAATATGTCGTATGTTTGGAAGAACAAATACGCCGTTTAGACAGTAAAAACAACACATTGTCCTGAGTAGAAAGTTAGATACGTCGTATCCATCTGGTGGA
The DNA here is from genome assembly GCA_026074375.1 of Tanacetum coccineum. Taxonomy (NCBI): domain Eukaryota; kingdom Viridiplantae; phylum Streptophyta; class Magnoliopsida; order Asterales; family Asteraceae; genus Tanacetum; species Tanacetum coccineum. The sequence continues at coordinate 38,447 of BQNB010004731.1, read as the reverse complement.
TACGCCGTATCAAGTGATCAGTCAGAACAAAATACTATATAAAACACAATTAAATGCAATAAATTAAAGCACACAATTAAACAAAACAATTAGCAGTTAGAAATCAGAATTAATAATTTTACACTAAACAAGTTAAAGGTTATAATAACTAAAAAGAATAAAGATTAAACTAATCACTCCCCGGCAACGACGCCAAAAACCTTGATGTGTCGTGGTATAGGTGTTTTATGATTATCAGGTTTTACATTTATATTTAGCCGACTAACCTAAAGACAACACTTTAACGGGCAGAGAACCCGGTCAAGATGTAGCTTCGCGGTAAGTAGGGTGTTGAACACTAAGAGTGAGAGTTAACCTATTATTCTATCAGTATTTTATTCTATCTAGATTAGTTTAATTACTGGTTAAACCTATGCTATACATATTTACTAGAGGTAAAAGGGGGTTTTTCAGCCTAATAGACTGGCACAGGTTTATGGTGACAAAGATCAATTCTAAGCACAATACACACTAAAGCAAATAAACACAAGACAAAAGAGCGGAACGAGCCAAATAATAGAAAACAGTATTAACCATGTTAAATCTGATTAAATGCTGGTTTGATTAATTAGTGCAATGGCTGCTTATCTCGAGGCGGCATATCATTCTTAAGACTTAGGCGGTACGTCTTCCTAAGACTTAGACATGAACAATCCTGTCACGATTAATGCATCCGCATAAAGCATCCTATAGTTTAATTATAATCTACCATAGGGAATTAAAGAAGTGGTGATCCTGTTAATACCCTAGCCCATCAGGACTTTACCCACTTATTGCTTGATGTTGTTTTATACACCAATAGTCCACTGCCAAAATCAATACCAATTAATAAATGAACAATACTGGTTGAACAATTATCGGGTCACCTGCCGGTCAACTAAACTCATAATCAAAGAGTAATGATAAGGTGTCATTTATGATCCTATTGATCCGGGCATACAGAACACAACATGGAGAGCCATCCCGGCATCTAGGTTACTGGTTAGTTCTCCCTAGACCCAGTTGAATGATAGGTCGCATGTATAAGCACATAAACAAGTATAAGGCGATAAACATAATTAAACAACAATGATAAATTAAGCAAAGCCAGATTAAAGCAAACCAAACATTATAATCTTCATTAACATGGCTAATACCCGAAGGTATTAGCCCACAATCATTATCATTATTACAAACGTGATCAAACAATTAAAAATCGAATGATTAAGAAAGTAAGAATTACACGATGTCTTCTATGGAATTAGGAGTAGTGCTCGACCTTGGCTGCTCTTCTTGGCTTGAGAAATTCAACTTTAGTTGTATACTATACAGAGAATGTGATATTGCACACTAAAACTCGTTTTTGAGTCTTGTATTTATAGTGTCTGAAATACGCCTGGATACGCCGTATGGGGATAAGTGGATACGGCGTATAGGGGTTAATTTCCTTGGAGTCCGCGATAAGATCAAATCAATTAAGATAATTACCATCAATCATATTAAATGCGTATCTTTGACTGATGAACAGCTGTGCATATGGCGTATTAGTTGTAGTGGATACGCCGGATCGGGAATTGATCATTACGCGTTTCTTGTGCTGAGCTGGCACTGATACGTCGTATCTTCATTGCTGGATACGGTGTTTAGGTGCAGAGAATAGTATTCTTCAAATGTCTTCGTTTAAGCTCTAGAATTGCGCCTTTTTGCTTATTCTTCACAAGTGACTCCATAATTACTGCAATAATAAACTTTAAGCAATTAAGTACCAATATCTTGCAATAATTATCTAAAAGTAGGTAAAATACGTAGGATAAATGATAGTAAAGTATGACGATATTTTATGATATCAGCGTTCATGCGCAAGTAGAAGCTATTGGAAGTTATGAATTAGTTTTACCTAATTGCCTAGTGATTTGTTTAAACAATTGTCATTATGTACCTTCTATAACTAGAGGTGTTGTTTCAGTTTCTCATTTGGTTGAAAATGGATTTGTCCAGTGTTTTACGGATTTTGGAATTTCAATTTTAAAGAACAATGTTGTTTATTTTAAATGCTATTCCGAGTGATGGTATTTATGAAACTGATGTGCTTAATCTTGCGTCAAATGTTAATTCTATTTATAAATTTTAGCTACTTCATTACCTTTACGGATGAATTTACTTAAACATAACATGAGGTTTTTGAAACATTCAAGGTGTTTAAGAATGAAGTAGAAAATCAACTCGGAAAGACAATAAAGGCGCTTCGATCAGTTCGAGGAGGCGAATACATAAGCCAAGAGTTTAAGGATTATCTAAAAGCTTGTGAAATTGTCCAACAACTTACTCTACCTTATACACCACAACACAATGGGGTGTCTGAAAGGAGGAATCGTACTTTGTTAGACATGGTTCGATCAATGATAAATCTTACAACTTTGCCATTATTCTTTTGGGATTATACTCTTGAGTCTGCTGCACGCATTATTAATATGGTTCCAACCAAGAAGGTTGATAAGACACCATATGAACTATGGTTTGGAAAAGTTCCTAATTTGTCTTACTTAAAGGTCTGGGGTTGTGAGGCTCTTGTGAAGAGAGATACGCCTGACAAACTTCAACAAAGATCTGTTAAAGTGTATCTTTATAGGATACCCAAAGGAAACGATGGGTTACTATTTCTACTTCCCACCGGAAAACAAAATAGTTGTTGCGAGGTATGCTGAATTCTTTGAGAAAAATCTTTTGTCTCAAGAAGTCAGTGGGAGGGCGGGAGAACTTGAAGAAATTCAAGATGAAGATACATCACCTTCTGAAATCACTAGCGAAATTCCTATGGAGGTTGAAGGTTTCGAACCACCTCAAGAGGAAGAAGCTCCTGTTCGTAGGTCCGAAAGGCCACATCGAGCTCCTAACCGCTTATGTCTAAATGTAGAAGTTGAGGAGCATAGTTTAGGGGATCTTAATGAACCCGCTAACTATAAAGCTGCAATGTTAGATCAGGAATCTAATAAGTGGCTCGATGCTATGAATGCGGAGATGCAATCCATGAAAGATAATCAAGTCTGGCGCTTGGTTGATCTTCCTCCTAATGGTAAGACTGTTGGAAGCAAATGGCTTTTTAAGAAAAAGACTGACATGGATGGCAATGTACACACCTACAAAGCTCGTCTTGTAGCAAAGGGATTTACTCAAACCTACGGGGTTGATTATGAAGAAACGTTCTCACCCGTTGCTGACATTAGAGCTATTAGGATTCTCATAGCTATAGCGGCGTTCTATGACTATGAGATATGGCAAATGGATGTCAAAACTGCCTTCTTAAATGGTTATCTTGATGAAGACATCTATATGGTGCAACCTGAAGGCTTTATTGATCCTAAACATCCCAGGAAAGTATGCAAGCTTCAAAGATCCATTTATGGTCTTAAGCAAGCATCAAGAAGCTGGAATAAAAGATTTGATGAGGAAATCAAAAGGTTTGGATTTACTCAAAATCTTGATGAGCCATGTGTATATCAAAAGGCTAGTGGGAGAAATGTTACATTCCTCATCTTGTATGTCGATGACATAATCATCATGAGAAATCACATTCCAAGTTTACAAAGTGTAAAGGCATATCTTGGAAAAAAATTTGCCATGAAAGATTTAGGGGAAACGGCATTTATTCTTGGAATCAAAATCTATAGAGATAGATCGAGGCGATTACTTGGACTATGTCAAAGTGCTTACATGGATAAGATCTTAAAGAGATATAGGATGGATAATTCCAAACGTGGTTACATCCCCATGCAAGAAAGACTTGATTTGAACAAAACGCAAGGTGCTTCAACACCCAGAGAGGTGAAGCATATGCAGAATGTACCTTATGCTTCGGTTGTAGGTTCCATTATGTATGCAGTGAGATGCACTAGACCTAATGTTGCGTTCACGCAAAATATAACAAGCCATTTTTAACAGAATCCTGGTGAACTGCTGTGAAAACCATTCTTAAGTATTTAAGAAATACTAAAGATATGTTTTTGGTTTATGGTAGAAATCCTGAAGCTGAACTTAGAGTTGATTGCTATTGCAATGCTAGATTTAAGACTGATAGAGATGAAATAAAATCTCAGACATGATACGTCTTCATTTTGAATGGAAGGCGCAGTAGACTAGAAAAGCTCCAAGCAAAGTACTATTGTAATGTCTGCTACAAAAGTTGAATACATAGCTGCTTCAGAAGCAGTGATGGAAGTGTTTGGATTTGGAAAGTTTATTTCAAGGATTGGTTATAGGTACCAACAATAAACGAACAGTTAACGTTGTTTTGCCGACATTCAGCTGCATAATGAACCTCCTTATTCCATGTGAACCGGGGTGTTCAGACGGGCGCCCAGGAACAACTACCCATGATGGCTTACCTTCCTAAAAGTTCACATAAATGACTATCTAACAAATCGTTTTACGAAGGCTTTACCGGAAAGTAAACATATGCGCAAATTAAGAGTTTTCCAACATGGTCAACAAATGGAAATATAAAAAGCAAGTCAAAACCGCTTCGCCGTAACGCGCGAGCAAACTCACTCGTTTATTTATTACTCTATATACTAAAGAGCGTCATAAGATTTTGTCTTTTCTATGTTCTGGACTTGCTTTTGTCTTGGGCTACCGGTAAGACTTGAGCATCTTTGAAAAATGATCCACGTCCATTTGCACCAAGTCCAAATACTTTCATATATATATATATATTAATGTAATTAACCTAAACATTAGGGGTAACATGTACCATGTTAAGAAGAGTAATTACTTTTATTTTGTAGTCAAAGTTGATACCCTTATTTTTAGCGTCACATTTAAAACCTTATATAAACATTAATGCCCTATTCATTAATTAACTAAAGTAGTCGTCTTTTAAGTAAAAAATTGGTACAAAGCTAGTTCTAAATTTTTTTATTTCTTAATGATAAACTCAAAATGTATTTCTTAATGACATGTAACATGTACCATGTTAAGAAGAGTAATTATACATATATATTAATCAGTAAGATCGTTGCCCCGAGGCAACATTAAATGTGTTTTAATGCATCATACCCGCCCGACCCGTTTCCTTATGTTTCAACACGTATCTCTCCTCCCTTTCTTCCACCGCCCCAATATTTCTTCCCCATATCTCAATGAAGAATCAAACACACAGTTCTCAACCCACCAGAAAACCCAGTTTATCCCGCCTGAAAAGCATCCTCCACTACCATTCACCAACATCAATAGATAAATCCTAATCTCACAACCGCCTCCACAAATAACCCGACCACCAATAAGATGGGCGATGGTTTGAAGAATTTTGAAGAAACAATATTACAGATACAATTTTGGAATTGTAAGTGAGTTTAGTTTTGTTAAATTTCTTATCTTTTCATTATTTATCTTTAGTTAGATTCATTGCTTTTCTATTAATTTTGAAAAATATAGTTGATTTTCATTATTGCTTAAAACACTTTTGAATTTTGATTGTGTTTATTGTTCGTATTTTACATAATATGGAAAAATAATTATTAGGTAGACAATTCGGGTTTATTTATTTCAAGTTGATTGGTGATTGCTGTTGGAGAATTTTTTTTTGTTCAACATTTGCCAGAACGAACTTTGAACGGGTTTTTGTGATTTTTTGTTGGCTCAAATATGTAAACAGTTTTTTTACAGGTGGTATGTGTTCATATTGGTGTATAAATGATGTGGTGATATTGTACAAGGGGATTAATGGCGTTAGTGACCCACCACATAAACACCTCAACTCTTTGTTTTGGGTTTGTTTTTCTAAAGAGTTTCTTTGCTTACAAAATAATTGAAGTAGGTTTGGATTAAGATAGTGTGGAATTGCTTATGCTAAACTGCTTATTTAAGCAATAAGCTATTGGGTTTGTTGGTCTAATTATGCTTCAGAAGTTTATGAAAGAACTTAGGAATGAGTAGCATTTATTTTTAGAACGATACTGATGTTTGTACTTAAACATTTAGGTGCTCGAAAAGCCACAAGAACAGGTTTAGGGGACGCCAGTGTGCAAAGACCCAATACAGAAGCCAAAAAGCTACAAGAACAGGTTTATGGGATGACACAGGTTGTTGTGGAATCGTCATTTTATGAATTAAATCTTATACTTTTTTTTACTTTTCTGTTAATTTGATTTGTTTACCTGATTTAACATTGTTAGTGGGTTTCAGGAAAAGCAAACAAGTTCTATTCTTAGGAATCTAAAACGCGGGAGCCGTGCCACCTGTTGTAGGTATCGAAAGAGTTTGAAACTTTTAAACAAATTTAAATTTTCAGATTTTTGTTGGTTGTTCGGCTTTTGCTCTTAATGGGAATTCGGTTTCTTTAAATGACGATGAAGATTCCGTTCATTTAATCATGATATTTTCATGGTTTCAGGATGGACAGATTAGCTATGAGGAATTTGAAGCGATATGAGACGAAGGCCGCTCAAAAAAGGAGTATAGCGTGTTTGACGATACCAAATTGCTGAAGTAACAAGACGTTTCTGGACAGGTAACTCCTACATTTGCATGTTATAAAACCAATTTGAACGTACTCAATGATTACTCGAATATGCTATTTCGTTTATGTTTATATGGTTTTTAATCATAGGATAATTGCTAGCCAGTGAAAAAGATTTAGGTTCGGTTTTTGATTCACCATTTTAAGTTACTTATACAAAGAATTCGAAAACTAAAGTTGTCAAATTCTGAATCACCTTATTAACTTTTTTGGAAGTTCGAAAGTGATAGGAGAAACATGAAAAAAACATACAGACCAAACTTGGAGTTTAATATTCTTGGTTAATTTTTGTTTGCACTTGCAGTTTACCAAAACAAAAAAGAACAAACAAACAAAATAAAGTTTTTGTAGTAAGATTAATCATTAACAAAATCATTACTCCCAAACTCCCATGTTCACTACAAACTTCATTATGTAGACGTACTACTACTACTGTATATCCACTTTCGTCAAATTATAAAGCTATTAACATTGACTTCCCTTTGCAGGTTCACTTTCAAAAGATGTGGCTCCATGGCATTGGTCGAATTTGTCTCAGGTATGTCATTGTTTTAAGTTCATTTATGTTCACAATAAGATCTTCAATTGATTATTAAGTTAAATTTGTAATATTTCAAGCTACAATATGAATAATGTTTAGACTGAACACATTAACAATAAAATGGTATGTTAGCTATGATGCTGGCTAGGATGCCTTTTTTATGTTTTTCAGAATATTTTAGGCACTTGGTGATTTTAGGTAATAAGAAAGCTATTGTGTTTGACTCTCTGTCTAAAAAACGCAGAAAATCACGGTATTTGGCGCAGACGGCATGGCAACGTGACCTGGGCTGTGGTTGCAGTGGTGGCCGACATCTCAGCTTATTCAGAAGGATTCATTAAGAAGCATTTGTTACTGTATTGAAATCGGATATAGTAACCCGACCTGGCTATCAGCTTATTTAAAAAGATACAGTAACAAATGCTTCTGCATTTTCTTCGTCGTCATAATTTAACAACAGTGTTGCCACCAATGTTACCCAGTGAAGTGGGAATACACGTAAGCAAATTACTTTTTGGTCATATTGTTTTCCAATATTAACAACAGACCCTTGATCGGACTTCGACATTGTAGTCAAAGACGATGTTGTATGGTGGGTATTTGACATTGTAGAAGAAATGTTATTTTCTATATGGCCAGTGTTGAGAAAAGTTTTATGATCAAATTGTTTTTTCATGGCATACTATCTCTTTAAGGTTTAATTAACGGTCTGTTTAGTCTTAAGAGAGGTATTTGCTGTTTTAAAATCAGTAAAGAGGCTTTCACATTGCATGTAGACACCTAATTAGAGTACCTGTAAGTTGCTTTCGGTTTCTTCATGACAACCCCATGCAAGACCACTAAAACTATTTTCTCTGAAAACAGCCATTCCAAACTGACTTCCATATATTTTAAAAAGTCCATTAATACATCAGCAACATATGCCTAAATCTCAAATCCATTTTGCACTTCTTGGTTTTCTCAGATCCTGGTCCGCATTCGGGTATCCAAGACTGAACATAAAACGGAGAATCCACATTCTTCATGTCATCCAGTTCAATTTTTCCACACGAAAAGGATCCAGTCAGTTTACTATTGATGCAATCCTAGACAAACCGGCAGCCTTTGAGGGACCGAGCAGCAGCGAAAAGCACATCCCAGGTACTGGCTGTTGCTATCAAACCATATTTAAACTACCTTCGTTGTTCCCAACCCATATTTCGATTCTATAAATTACAATATGTGTTGTTTGATGTTTTGAAAACTCGAAAGATAATCTACATCAGTTGAAAAGAATAAAATTCTGGAAATGCTTATGTGAAAACGAGTTCCGCGCATATACTTTTTTGGTATCACTAATGAGAATTTCAAATTCACAGGAATTATGTAAATTTCATTAGTACCTTTACTCTTAAATATATGTCCCGATTTCTTAAAAAAACATATTGCAAAAGTAACAGTTCGTGTATTCAATCCCCCGGCCCAAATAACTCAATTTTCTCCCTTGAACTATTTGTGTCAATGGATTAGTTCGATCCAAAATTTGAGATAATGGGTGTAAAAGAAAAAAACCCAACCCCAAACCCTGTGTAAATACTTGCAAGATACGCTATAAGCACATAAGTAGGCTAGCATTCAAGTAGAGGTCTTGATCGACAAAACCTCTATGCAAGGGTAAGTCATGGAGTGTTTGGAACAACATTGAATAGGCTTTGTGTTCAGGCAACATTGAATAGGTTTTGTGTCAGATTTGCCAAACACTCCATGGCATATTATTTTCTCCAGTAATTATTCTTTTGTGTGTGTATTTTAACTTTTCTTTATGTTTTTAGGATCAGGGTTGCGATATACTCTCTAATGATTGATGAAAAATGGGAATCCTTTCTTGGCTACTGAAATGATAATGAGCATGGTGCAGAAGTTGCTGTAAATTATGGAATACAGAGGATAAACAACGAGGTATCTAAATGCATTTCGGTCTCAACAGTCGTCACACCATAAACATGTTAGATGAAGGTGCTGTTGAAGTAGACTCACACATTCAGACTTACGATCCTCTAACGGTCGTCACACCACCGCTTATTGTTTATGGCAAAAGAGAACAGGTTAGATCTTTAAGCCAACTTGCTAATAAACTTTTGCGCGTTACATTATAACTATTATCTGCCTTACGTTAGGATTTTAAATACCTAACTGAGAATTTGAGATCCCGTAGTCGACCACACTCAAAGAACTGATCCTGATCCTCTGATTAGTGTGACTTCAAACAGATAAAACATGTAGAATAATGATATGGTTTTTTAACACAACATGCTAATAAGTCGTTAAGTCCGTGTATTGCATTCTGTAAACACAATAATAGTGTCTAAAAGACCTTATTGGTTGTTAAGCTTATAATCGCAGTGCTAATGATTCGATATATAGGTATTGCCAACCATCTCTTCATGTGGGTTTAGTGTGGGTTATGTATTGGCAGTAAATCGTGGGAGTGGTTCAGACTTTTGTATATCACAAATTAGCCATGTTATGTATGTTTCTTTTTGGTCCTTTATAGTCTGAAATTGCATGCTAAAAATAACAGTGATAGAGTTATCGAAAAACGGGATTAGTTATAAACGAGTTGCTACTTTCTTATTTTTAACAAAACTGTTTAAGTTCTTACCCGGTTCTATTATATTAATAGCTACTGTGTTCAGTATCTAAATTGAACCATGCATTAATAAACCAAGTCAAAATTCCGTTGGTCATCAAGTTTTTATTACTATTCATGGTCGCCGTTACCCGTTGCCCATTGCTCACAGTTTCCTTGATTCATGAAAAATTACTACGACAAAAAAATGACTCCACTAAGTTGTAAGAATTGTATTACCTGTCTGTTGAGCATAATGTCAAAGCGGTGGAAATTATATTTATTGTTAGTTATTATGGCTTGCATGATGCGAAATTAGATTTAACTTAGTTTTCTAATTGCAGATGGAAAGAAGCGGTGGACGGGGGGCGAATATAAGTAATGTTCATATATAAGTGTGATTCGAGCTAACAATCCATGATCGAATTCAGGTAATGGGATTCTCCTGAAGGATTTGTCACCTCCCCTGAATAATCCCAGGCAATAGATCAATCATGGCATAAGTTTCCATCTTCACAAGTTCGATTCCAGGACACATTCTTGAGCTAGCACTAAATGGTACATAAGAATAAGGTGACGCTGATGTCGCATGCTTCTCACAACAAGTCCAAAGGTCCCAGGTACCAAGTCTTTGTTGTTACTATTTCTTAGTTTTTATATTAGTTAGTGAACAAGAAAAGACAAAATAACAAACAAAAAAATAATCCTTAATGTCGTACAATTTGTTATTCAAACAGTGTTTACATACGCTTATTTAGTGTATAGAATACAAGAATCATTTACGGCAATTTTTTTATAAACATTATTATTACAGCTGCATATGTTAAGTAATGATAAAAGAAAGATTGAATGAGTTAGCACTGTTTAGATATCCATGATTTTGGTGGTTAAGTTCTATTGATTGCTGACCGCATTGGCTGCGTTGACCTGTTACGACTTTGTCGTTAGGAATCTCAATTTGTATACTGATATTAGTTAACAATGTATAACCATTACCGGAACATCCCCGCACGACATACTATTTTGTAAATCCCTGCTATAGCAGGTAGTACTACCAGCTGCAAACTGACTTTGTTACAGCAGCAAATACACTAAGCTTAGGAATGCTCTTTTCTAAACATTGTAATGTAACCATAACCTATACATCTAATGCATACCCACCTACTTTAAACTACTATAATCGCGCTAAATATCTAACTGCTAACCCCATACTGAATCTGTTTTGTGTTCTGCAGCATCTAAATGAATCAGTTTCTTCATTCATGGGAAAAAAGAGCGCTGCAAATGGCAGCAGAAGCATGTAAAACCTGATGGTACATCCAGGTGATGAATTTGTAACCTTTGTGACTTGGGATATATAGCTGTACTTAACTTTTGTAACCTTATGCTAAATTTCAACTACCATTAGCAATTAACAATACAACAACTATTGCAGGAACACCACCGGAAGACGTGATAGATACAGTGGCTGAAACATAAACAAAAAGAAACCACAGCAAAAAGAACTCCGCTACCAGAAATTTCATCAGCTGCAAAGAAGAAAAAAGAGGACTAAAGAAACCTATTAAAGCAGATGTACTTTAGTATCCACAACGCACCAAAATAGATAAAATCCCGCGCTTCGCAGCGAAGCGCGGGTTAAAAACCTTGTTTAATATCAATTATGATATATGATGTGATCAAATAAGCACACTTTTTAGTGGTCATTTATTCTCGATATATTGCTCAATTGCTATTGTTTTGTCTAGATATTGGTACTTAATCATTTACTTTTGAATATTTAAGGTTTATGGAGCAATTTTGTAAGACACGGAAACAGAGTATTCTGGAGCAAAAACGAAGAATATTGCATTATGATCAAAGAAGGATGCGGCGTATGCACATTTGGTGATACACCGTATTAAGCTGCTCTCAATATGCCAAAGAAGTATTTGTATTCAAGAGGATACGCTGTATCACCATTCATGGATATGGCGTATTGGTGCCTTAATTAAAGAGTTGACCCAACGCATTAAAGGCATACCCGTATTCACACCAATGGTGCTATACGGCGTATTGAAGGCAAGGATCAACGTTGACTTATCAAAATATGGTAATACGTAGTCGTTACGCTGTATCGGGGTTCAGAACATAAACTATAAATAGATCTCATTTGCTCGGGATTTTAACACACATTACTCTCACCCCAAAACCCTAGAATGACAGAAGAAGGGCAGAGACACCATCCAAAGCCAAGATCAAGTGGGGGAACGTATTTCATATCATCAATTTGTAGTTAATCATTTGGTTTTTATTTTTTCATGCATTCGTTTATTTTGTATTTGATTGTAACTACCTTGTTTGTTAGCCGTTTTATTAATACAATGTTGATTTATTTACACGTTTGCTTCGATTTAAGTTTGTTTATGAATTCTTGGATAATTTTTATTATGTTTATTACTCTAATTGTATACTTGTTTATATGCTTATTACAACTAGGTTTATTGCTAGATTATATTGCTTAGGAGATTGACGCCCTTCGTTGCTTTCTAATCCTTATCGGAAAAAGTTAGGGTCACCGACGTCATTACGTAGACAACTTTCCGTATTCCCCCATTAAGACTAGAGGTGGACCAAACCCTAGGTTACCGAAAGTAACAAAGGCATATAAGTTAGTATAGGTGTTTATTAGAGGTGGACCAAACCATAGTAAGCAGGTGGGTAAAAGAGAAAACCCTTACCGATACTTCTTTTTCCCTCTAGTCATTTGGCTATAGCGTGTAAACGAGGGGCACGTAGGTAAATCATAATAAGATTAGTTGAAGGACTTCATGCGTAGTATTATTCTGAGCCCCTAGTGATGAATTCGTCCCAACAAGGCAGGGATATATACTATAGAATAAGGTAACTGTGATCATTTGGCCTTATTTACTAAGTACGTACCACCAACTTAAATAAACTAAATCATCACACTTAAGTAAACATGGATTAGTTAGACATTGTAGGATTAACTCGACTAACACTCTTTCCAATACTTGATCACAACCACAACCATTTATTTGATTACTAATATAGTTTACTATTTAGTTAAAACAAAAAAGCGTGTCAATCTCTTAGATTGAAACCTCCCAAATAACTCTGTGTTACTTAGGAATTACTTTAAGTTCACCAACTCCTTGCGAACGACCCGTGCTTGCCATTTTACTAGCTACGTACGATCAGATACACTGCTCATTAGTATTTAATAGAGGTAAGTTAGTTGGATAAAATATAACTATTAAAACCAGACGTAAAAAATTACATCAATACACCTTTTTGAACTTTTAGTTTTTTTACATTTTTAGTTGGTTTATTTAATTCTTTTACAACTTTGACTTTAGTTTGAATCAATACAAACTTGATTTGTCTTATGGAGAAAGTGCTTGACGGGTAAGAGAGTGCGAGGGTCTTTGTAGGCGCGAGATTATGATGTCAAAATGGCGTTGCAAAAAAGCTACGAGCAACCCAAACAAACACACATAATGAACACTTATACATTCGCAGCATTGAAAAAAAAAATTCATTAAGCGGGTACGAAATCACGTAAGCTTTCGCATCCTAAAATAAATAAAAGTGTACCAAACACCACCGTAAGAAGATGAAAAGTGGTCAAAACAACACTTTCCTTCACCTTTCCGCCCGGAAGCGCCTAGGCAACTCACAACAATTCAATATATAAATACCATCTTCATCATCAACGGATATTTCGTCGGTAGAAATGCAACAACAACTAAACTAGTTCGTTAGTTAGTTAGTTGCACACGCACAACAACAAGATCTAAAAAATCATTAGTAGATCTAATATACAAAACCATGAAGAAATTCCGTAGAAATTGTGGTCTATTAATTCTATTGATCTTAATCGCATCTACCGTTGTTTATGCTCAGGTATTATTATTACTATTTTTTATTGGACTAAGTTTTTGGTTGAGTCGTTTATTAATGATTGATGATTTTATAAATTTTGTTTTCAGGATGTTGATAATGAGAATGACGAGGAAAGCAGTAGTAGATCTATTATAGATCTTGGTCGTCGTAGCAAAGTTAGTACCCTAAACCCCTTTTTTATTTTAACTGTGTTTTCAACATTTAGGTTTTCATGTTATTGCTGCTAATCATTTGTGGAAAATGTGACCAATTTTTGTCGATTTTAGTACAAAAAATAGGGTATACACTAGTTGCCGTTAGTATTAGGTGAGATTGGTTTTATGTATTGGAAGAAGGTAAACTAGCAATTGCGGTACAAGTGTCAACTTAAGCTTATTCGACAATTAGTTGTTGTTTTGTGAACTGGCTTTGTATTGATACAGCTTTCATATGGTGGAAACTTTTAAGTTGTATATTGGAAGTTAGACATGGGATTCAGCTTAAGGTTTAGCTGAATCCATGTGATCTTTGGTCACTCAGGTATAGATGTTTTGATTTCCATTTGATCTATCATCTTATATGAGGGTCTGGCACAAAGTTACCTAATTCGCTACTGTAGCCACGATCTGCAAGCCAGATTTGTTTGTGGCTAAACGGGTACAATACCGATTCGGGAATTGTGGCATTCGTTGTGTCTGCCATTTGGATTAAATCTGCTGATGATTGAGGCTAATTACGTGTATGTACACACGCACGCTATTTTTCCAAAAAATGTCTTTAAGGTCTATTTTCTTTTCAACTCATATACAAGTTGGGAATTAAATAAAGAAGAGGTTAAAACTTATTTGAACTTTGACAGAGTAATTTTTTATAACACCTGCTATAAACCCAAATGCACTGATGTTAATCCACACAAGTTACGCATATGATACTGAACTAAGTTCATCTTACTGATACCCTTATTGGGTATGATATATAATTGCATATAATAAGTAGAGGCTCTTACGGGAGTAAACAAAAGATAAGTAACTGCTGTTTATAACTTGTTGCGCGCTTGACCTTTAGGCTGTCGTTTATTGTGAATTTCGAGTTAAATGAAACTACAAGCTACTTTTGGTCTCTTACACAAATAAGCTTTGCTTTTAGAGACAGTTATTTTTTTCTTTATCAATTTGTTCTAAGTCCTAAATATTTGAGAGGTACGCAAAGAGTGTTCTTCTATTCTAGTGTTCTGATAATAATCGACAAACATTGCTTATCGCTGCATATAACCTTTTTATTTGTTTACTATTGAAGTTTAGTGTTGTTGTGACACACTTATATGCAACATGATCAAGATTATAGCTATCTTGGTATAAAGTATAATTTAGTGAATAGAAGTTGTAAAACATAATTTATCTGTGTCAAGAAAAAAAATTGACGCTTTAGCTATATGTCCCGCATTGTGCTATATGCTAGTTATTCTTGTTATATACATCTTAATAATTGAATGTATTTTGAACAGGTTGTTGTGGAGACACTAAAAAACAATGTCAAGATTGATCCAAAAGCTGTACTAGAATTGGATACTGGTCTTGGCGTTCTAGATGCATTCTTTGCTAGTTTGTCAATGATCCTTGTCAGTGAGGTTTGTGTTCTTTTCTCATGTTTTTTGATAGCCAAACACAAGTTTACTGCTATTTATTGATGCTGAAGAGTATTGTTGTTCAAGGCAGACATACAATTTCGTGTGTGCTTGGTTATAACTTAAGATAAAAATGAAATAAGAGTTTATGTTCTAATTTCTATTTGTTCTTTTAATTTGAAACACACACAAATTTCTTCCAAGAGAGTTGAACGGGTTGTATCCAGACATTTCACTAGAGGTGGCAATTTAGACCCATTTACCTATAAATGGGTTGATTTGGGTTATGTTTCATCTCTAACGAGCCAAAAAGGTAAAATAAAACCATCAGCTTGATAAGCAACACGTCAGATGAGTTGAACGGGCTGTTAGCATTAACCAATGTTTATGTCGGAATAATATAACTTCTGTAAACATTTTTGTCACCTGCTACAAAATATAATAATTTTATTGTCAGAAAGTATTTGGGACATCCTATCCCCGATAAGTTTTACCTGTACAAAAAATAATATTTACAACGCGACCCCATTTAAATCGTTATAACAGTCTATTTTGCCACCTGTATATTTGACCATTGTTTAAAGGCCTCTGGGTAACTAAAAGTAGGGATGAGCACAGTCTAAGGACCGGACCGGACCGGACCGAGGACCGAGGACCGAGTTGGTCCAAAATGCCGGACCGAGGACCGGACCGAAATGGTACGGTCAGGGTCGGTCTTCGGTCCTGTTCGGTCCTACACGGCATAATTATCGGGTTTTTGGTCGGACCGAGACGGACCGGACCGAAGACCGGGCCGAAATACGTTCCGTCCGGTCCGGTCGGTCCGGTCCGGTCCGGTCTCCGGTCCGATATGCTCACCCCTAACTAAAAGTTATGTGATATCATAAACTCTGCACTAGAATGCTCACTACCTACAGTTACATCTTCTGTCAGGTGTTTGAGGGGTAGTTGGTTGTTCTAATTCTAGAAGCAGTTTCTCAAGATACATAACCCAATGTTTCTTTCTTGCTTTCATGTAGATTGGAGACGAGACTTTTATTATAGCAGCTCTTATGGCTATGCGTCATCCGAAATCAATTGTATTATCTGGTGCTCTCAGTGCACTATTTGTGATGACGGTATGTTTACTACTTTGTGTTTAGTTCTGCCATTGATAGTATTTTTTAAAATCCTTTTCAAAAGATCATTTCTTTTAGTGATGACGGTATTTTACTACTTTGTGTTTAGTTCTGCAAGTATGAATGCATCATGTATTGTAATGTTTTTTATATTGAGGTTTATCTGTGTTTACTTGGTATGCAGATACTTTCTACAGGGCTCGGTAGGATCGTTCCAAATTTGATATCAAGAAAGCACACAAACAGTGCTGCTACAGGCATGTAATTTACCTTAATATTAATTATTTGAAATAAATACGTGTCCAAAATAAATATTCTCACATATGAGCCTTATCGCATATTCAATTTTATAAGATATGAAATGATTGCCATACGTCTAAACTGTTATTATATAATGCAGTTCTTTACCTATTCTTTGGACTACGTCTGCTCTATATTGCATGGAGATCAGATTCAAAAGCATCTCAGAAGAAGGAGATGGAGGAAGTATGTTTTCTTTTACTCTAAAAATTGTCTCTAAAATTAGTTTCAGCTATATAAACTAGTCACTCTAATTTGTATTGCTGTTTGCAACTTTCACAATGTAGTCTTTGAATGGTAATTAGGTATTTTAGTTGTTCTTTTTGGAATGTTGCATTTGACATCAACTTGCAATATAACTGCCCTTGTTTTTCGTGCCAAATGATTTTAAAATGCATGATTCTAGATGAAAATATTAAATTTAAATATAATCTTCACATTTATATAGTGTTCCTGTTGGTTTGTTCTTGCTGAACACGTCAGAAGGTTGTTTGTATCTGTTATTGTCAGAATACCAATTTGATTTTATTGGAAAATTGTTCTCATTAAATGTCAAATCTGTAACTTTCGTTACAACATACCTGATTTAAGTGTACATCAGGTTGAATAATGTCCACTTTTTTTAACCATGGTTTTGAATCAACTGTGATTGCTAATGCAAGTTTGGTGTCTCCATTTATTAACTAAAAAGCAATATAAAATTTACAGGTAGAAGAAAAACTTGAGTCCGGACAAGGAAAAACAGCTGCACGCCGGTTCTTTTCTAGATTCTGCACCCCCATCTTCTTGGAGGTATGTTTTGTACTGCAGTTCATCTGAGTATCGGGTCAAAGCCGAACCGAACTGATAAAAGCTGAACCAAACAAATCAAAACCGAACCGTAACGAATACCGATTTTGAGGAAAACATGAACCGAGAACCGAAGCGAAGTGACCGAGCCAAACCGAAACCGAATCGGTTCGGTTCGGTTTAGACGGTTTAGGTGTGTTTTTCTCGGTTTTGGCCTGAACCAAACCGAAACCGAAAACCATAAATATATAAAACCGAAAGCCGAACCGAGTAAGGTCGATTCGGTTTCGGTTGGACCGGTTTGGCTCGGTTTTTCAGTTCGGTTCGGTTTTCGGTCGATTTTGCTCAGCCCTAGTTCATCCATTATTTCTTATTGTCGCATCACTTCATATGAGATGCACAAAAAGCTAATCAATGGAATCATATTCCGTAACCAGAGCACTTTGTGTAGTTTGGGTTAAAACATTGGTTTTGAGAACGTATATGCATAATGAGCATTTGAATTTAACGAGTTTGATGTTGAAATTCCGTACACTTGTGTCTCCATATTTCTTGGAGAGTTTTAATCTTCTTTTTTAACATGAAATTGTACACAACGGAAGTTGACACCAAACAAAACATAAAAAAACCCGTTTCTGATACCAAACATGGCCTAGTAAACATATTCTTCTTTGTATATGTTAATTGTATAAAACTCGTTGTAGCCATGTTTTGAAGAGATTGGCTTATTATATGCGACAATAATAATTTCTTATTTTAATGGTATCCTTATTGCTTTATACAGTTGCTGATTGACCTGCATTTTCTCTTTTGTATTGTGCTTGCAGTCATTCATTTTGACATTTTTAGCTGAGTGGGGTGATCGGAGCCAGATAGCAACTATTGCTGTAAGATATCTTTTCTTTTTTGTGAGATCATTTTTACCATGTCTGCCCTTAGGAGCTAAACGCAATATTGTCATAATATCTATGATTATGGAAAAAAAAATAGCGGGTGGGCTGAATTCCGTTAAGCGTTCCCATTTTAGCTATATTCCTTTATCGAGCCCCTTCACAATGGACCCTATCCACAAGTATACTTTATCAAAGTTTCCACATCTAATAACAAAATTACCCTTGACTTTGCAGTTAGCAACACATAAAAATGCAGTCGGGGTTGCTGTTGGAGCTACAATTGGTCACACTATCTGTACATCAGTAGCAGTAGTCGGTGGAAGCATGTTAGCATCAAAAATCTCACAAGGCACCGTTGCAACAGTTGGTGGTCTTCTATTTCTTGGCTTTTCTCTATCATCGTACTTCTACCCTCCTCTATAACACTGACTCGACATAATTTGATCTTTTTTGTGCAATTAGTGTTGGTTCGATCTATGTTTAACATATTATTATCCTCTATAACTTTGAATGATTATTTTAATATTTTTTGTGTTAGTATATGTAAAACTTTACATTTATAGATATTTTGACTCATCAAAACAATGTTAGAGAACCAAATCCTAATACAAAATTCTTAAGCCAAGTTTTGTGAATGATTATTTTTTGTTAGTTTTGTGATATATAGACCTGACAATACGACTTACTAATAGTAGACTTACTCCATTCATTTTCACAAGTGTAATTTTCTGTTAATTGTCACACACTGAATCCGAAGAAACACATGAACATACGCAATTACATATTTGCTTTTGCCTTTACGTTTAGATTTGGTACACATTTATATGGATTGCCTAAAGGCTACTCAATCCTTATTTATGAGCTTTGACATTGCACCATTCACCCATGCTAACAATTATATCTCGTACCAAATAGATGCCACCAACATTAAATTCAATAATTATATTTTAAATTCAGTAATTATATTTAGATAAGATTGAGATCTTTTCAGGTTCATGAACATGACCGGTAATGTTTTTTCACAAACATAACAGTGAAGCTTGCTGAGTAACTCAATTTTTTTTTATTGTAAGAAAACGTTACCGGTGATATGTTCTTATAAACTTAAGACGATGTGGATCCATTTAAATAAAGTTTTCTAGGGAAATCAAGTTTTGAATCACAAAAACATATATATGTCATCCGATACAATTTAAAATAATCAATTTTGCATATCCAAAAGATATGCATTTATTATTGTTTAGCGAAGAAGATGGGCTTTCAAAGAAAACAGATGAGGTTACAACCAAGAATGGGGACAATTGTCATTATCAGTGTACATCGACATAACACATAACTCTTAAGTTTGAAAACGATCATTGCTTGCGTAGTTGTGCGTATACCGTTACCAACTAAACTCGCACATTGAGATCAATTTAGACCGAAGAATAACCTAACCCAGAACCGAATAAAGTTGAATGGAAATCTTCAAATGGTGGTCGGTTTGGATAAAAACCGAACCGAAGTACTTAATCTGGTTTGACAAAATGAACCAAAAAACTGAGACATCTACATCTACATAAAAAAGTTAAATAATATATGCATAGTTTCTATCTTATCTTTCTAACTAAACAATCCTAAAATCAGGCCTTCTAATGTATATTCAAATGTTTGAGCTTTCTAGTTTTTTTGGCATAGGTTGAAGTGTTTATTAACTACTATTTAATAGATTATAGAGTAAATTGCATAAACAGTCCTTAAAGTTTGGCCAAATTGCATATTTCGTCTCAAACGTTACGAAAGTGTAAGGATCGTCCCTGTGGGAAACCTTTGGTGCAAGTATCATCTCTGTGGAGAAACTTCTGGGCAAACCTTTGGTGCAAGTATCGTCCTTGCAGGGACGATACTTGCACCAAAGGTTTCCCACAGAGACGATCCTTGCACTTTCGTAACGTTTGGGACGAAACATGTAATTTGGCCATACTTTAAGGACGATTTATGCAATTTACTCTAGATTATATTATGAAATTTACTTGAATTTAGTTTTTTTAACCGAAACTAAACCGAATTAAACAGAGTTTTGTTCAACTTTTATTATTAAGGCGGATCATAGTATCATCAACTTGTGTGATTGGAATTTCTACCACCATAATCACACTTTAGAGTTAATCCCATTAAGAATTTAACAGGAAAAGTAAAGACGTCATCTTTAAAGTTGAAATGTTCATGGGTATAACTACCAAATAAGGGTAGAAACACGCCAAGTCAACCCCACCCCGTCAAATCTCAAGCTCGTTTTGAGCCTTATGCTTTTAGGCTGTTAGCTATAGCTCGGATCGTGACATATATATAAGCTCGAGATCGGTTCGTTTTTATGATAAGCCCAAATAAATTAAAGCTCAACTCGAGCTTAACTTGTTTAGTACATCAAGGTCGAACTTGTATGTTACGCTCGCTTATATATAAATATACATGAGCACATATACAATTAGAAAAATAATTCTTGTGCCTACTAATGATGCCTACAAATGAACCTAATGATTTGATTGGTTGATTTTAAAAAATGGTGGAAATTTGGAGAGAGAAAATGCATAATACAAATGTACAAGTGATTAATGCATTAGACATATATTTAGACATATGTTGTAGGTCTAAATAACATTACTCATACAATACCTATATGATGTATGTTTACATATATAAAGGTACAAAATTCTCAGTCTTGTTTAAGCTTGCGATCCTAATCTAACTTTGAATATGAAAATCAAGCTCAAACTCGCTAATCAAGTAACCCCAAACAAGGCTTGGGCTTGTTTAAATTCGGCTCGTTGAGCTTTTATCGACTCGATATCGAATAACTAACGAATTGCTTGACTATAACAATTTTGGACATATCATTTTTTCTATTCTTACACGATGACTTTGAATCGTTAAATGGACATATGATAACAGAAATTCCACTTAACCAAGTTTAACGTACTTAGACTCTTTAGATGTACTTATACCATCCACTATTGTAAATCATTCTAAAGGTTTAAAGTTGTGTTATTACATTAATTTATAATTTTTTTTTGTTTTATAAACTTATCATCACTACATATAAACATCTTTTTACTTTTATAAATTAAATTTTGAAAAGGTTTGATGTGTTTGATTAATCACTATAGGTATGAGAATGATAATAGGTCTGGAAACCTCTCACTCTTGATGGATATAAAATATGCCTACATTTATGGGTTTCATTCATACTTTGAAAGATTAAACCCGCAAACCAAACAGTTATAATGGGAATGAAAGTCATTCCTTCATTCCCATACCCTTTAACCAACACTACTTTAATATTTTACGTATCTCTTTAGATCATACAAGTTTAAAATGAATGTTTACTGAAGTTTACAATATTATGAAACCTCTTGATCATCATAAAAGGGAATTGATTTCTACATTTTGTGAATTGATTGAGACACTCTATCCGTGCATTAAAAAAATTATAAAATATTAACATTCTGCTTCAACTGTTTGTATATTAAAGTGTGTAAATCTATATCTATACTACATTATAAAGCATTTAAGACACTTTCATATTTTGAAAGTCTGAAAATTCAGACTTTTTCCTTTCTTTTTATAGAAATATCCCTTTTTAACAACAAACACATCAATTTCATTTTATGTAACAATTTTTGGTCATGTGCAATCTTGACCATCCATCTCATTTTAGAGAAACACATCTTAAAGTGACATGTGTCACTCCTTAAATTAAAAAAATTACCTTTATTTTTAAATTGAAATATTTTTTTATGATTTAATTTCACTATATTTTCTAAAATTTTGTACTTTTTAATTCAACATCCATTTTTGATATATTTTTTTATTAATTTTTAGTTTTAATTGCTTCGAAACCACTACTTTACGCGAGAAACATGTTTGTAATTTTTGAAGTATGCAAATCATTAACCTATCTTAAAAGGGTTTTTCTAACATGTGTCCCAGGGGCACATGTTAAGGTGAGGACACAGGCTGTGTGTCACAGCCTGATTGGTCAGCAGTTATTGTTATTAATCATTATCAGGCCTCACAAATAACTACAGGCCAATCAAGCTGTGACACACAGCCTGATGTCCCCACCGCACATGTTAGAAAAACCCATCTTAAAAACCTTTTCATAATTACATTTGACAAATGTTGATTTATTTATTTATAGTGAAAAAGAAAGAGTTTAATAAGGGGTTTGACATTATTGCACACACCCACACTCCCATTTATGCCACTCATCAAAGTACACAAACACCACCTTCTTCAACTACAACTACATACATACACATTCATTCATCACAAAATTTCACATCAAACCAAACCAAACCCTCATTTCAAATATCACTAAGTTTAACATGTTTCTTCATAAGCTCCTTTGCTCCCTCTTCATTCTTCTCACCGGAATATTCGCCGGAGTTCACTTTTCCGATGTAAGTCTCCAATCAAATTATATCAATAATCTTTTTAGCTTTATTATATGTGGGTCAATTTTGTTTTTCATTTTTATTATAATTTGAAGGCAAAGTAACAATTTTTATAATGCAAAATTATGTGGGTCAGTTTTATCTTTCATATTTATACTCTTTTAAGGCAATTAACACTATTTACAACTTAAATTTTTGTGGGTCAATTTTATTTTTTCATCTTTATATTAATTTGAATGCAATTAACAATCTTTATAGCTCAACTTTTTGTGGGTAAGCTTTATTTTTCATCTTTATACTAATTTGAATGCAATTAACAATCTTTAGAGCTCAACTCTTTGTGGGTAAGCTTTCTTTTTCATCTTTATATTAATTTGAAGGCAATTAACAATCTTTATGGCTGTGTTTGGCGAAATTAGCGGTAGCTGCA
Source organism: Tanacetum coccineum (assembly GCA_026074375.1). Taxonomy (NCBI): domain Eukaryota; kingdom Viridiplantae; phylum Streptophyta; class Magnoliopsida; order Asterales; family Asteraceae; genus Tanacetum; species Tanacetum coccineum. Next base: position 15,291 of record BQNB010004731.1, on the reverse strand, counting down.
ACGAGTAGATAGCTTTTAGCCCAACACTAGCATTGCTAGTTTTTTTTATATAAATTGTTTGGTAACTAATCTATGTAATTATAAAGGGTAAAATGACGTAAAAGCTAAGGTTCTTTTATCATCATTTCAAACTAGCATTATATCCTAAACTAGAAGTTATTGTGGTCAATGTTTGTGGCGAAAAGCATGAATTCTTTTTGGGTCAATTTTATTTTTCATTTTTGTTGTAATTATAAGACAATATAACAATCTTTACATTTAAATTTTGTCTGGTTTGATTAAATTGTGAAATTTTGGTTAAAATTTGCAGGCGAGTGAGTTGCACACGCCAGCTCCGGAAAATGTGACGACAATGGAGATGACGATGGTGCCATGGATAGAGCCCGGTAAAGATGAAATGATGAAGTTGGTTTTAAATGATAGTCGCCGGAAATTAGGAAGTTTCAAGATTTGCTCATTGTGTACTTGTTGCTCCGGTGGTGGCGGTGGTGGTAAAGGGTATTGTGTACCTTCTCCTTGTTGCTATGCTATCAATTGCAATATCCCTAATAGGCCTTTTGGTTTTTGTTCATTTACTCCAAAGACGTGTAATTGCTTTAACTGTCATCTTTAGCCCTATTAGTATGATGATCGCGGGGTTTTTGATTGGAAATGTGGGTGATATAGTCATAATTAATTAGTTATATAGTAGTATTAGGAGGTTATTTGTTATTATTATTGTTATAAATGGAATCTATGTTGTATGTGATTTGTTTTGGTGATTATAGAATATATTGGCTAGAAATACTTGGTAAGCAAAGCTGTTGAGATGTGAATGTGTGTCTAATGTGGATTGTGGCAGGACTGCATGAGGTGTTGGTTTTGATTCTATAAGTGTGTTTTGTTCGTTCTAGAGGCCCGTCATGACTCGTGAAATTTGTTTGCCTCATGTGAATGAGAGGGTGTTTTGTGATCATAGGTTGCATGCAAGAATCACTAGTGGTCATGTCTTGCTATAGTGTTAGCATCTTCGTAGTGGTCATGATGGATAGCCAGAACACCCCCTTACGATAACCATAGTGATCACTTGACAAACCATTACGATAACCATAGTGATTCCCTTGACAAACCAAACACCCCCTTAAAAAGTATGTCCTGCAGAAAGAGGTGCACAGACTTTATGGATTAGGTGGTGTGAGCAAATAAAAATTGTCTCAATAGATTAGTCATTAGTTTATATGAGCAAATATTATACTAATAGTCATTTTGGTAGATATTTTTCTTATTTATGGATAGATGGATAGATGAACACTAGCAGTGTATTGCTACCTGTATCTTCTTCTATTTAATATCTTGCTTTGGTCAACATTGGGTGTGTTTGCACTTTGCACCAACATTAATGGGTAGGTCCAAGTACAAGTGATATATGGGTTGTATTTGTATCTTTTCATTTTTCTTGATAGAATATAAGATGACACATGTGGGTTGCCTCTAAACTTGTATTATTAATGTTGGTATATTGAATATGTTTGGTGAGAGTTTTTATTAGTATTAACTTGAGGTTGGCTTTGGTTTTATGAGTTTGTGACTCGAGCAATAAAATAGTTGCGGAGCATAACTCATAATGAAACGATCTATTTAGGGGTCATGTAAATTCGAATCAAAAAAGGTTACCCTCTATGGGTAACATGAACATGTAAAACCTGATCCGTTTCCCCGTAATTGATTATACAAGACAGATTCCTATATATTAGGAAATCAAGTAAACTCATATTAGAGGGTGCACTTCATCTACTTAATCACTTAGCAATGCATGGATTAGAAGCCTTCAAGTTGTTTGAAGGTGTGAGTTTGCGAATCAAAGCAATAGATACTAGTCATACCTAAACTATGCACTCTCACACGCCCAGATAAACCTCCCATTTGTTCATGAAGGGACTTGAAACCGCAACGAGTTGGTTTGTAACATTAATTTCACCCAGATACAGCTACGCCAAAGGCTCTGGTACTAGTTGTGCGTTGTTGACTTTTTAGGGGTCGTGATTAGAAGCTTAAAGTTGTTTAGCCTTTGTTAAAAGAGTGTTATCTTGAACATGATAGATGATACTTGTAATAGAATTGTATCAGGTTCATGTATCGGCATGTGCATTAACAATACCTATTTTGTGCTTCGAGCATATAACTTTCTCATTAAAGCTCGTCTACTCGATATAAAAGGATAATACACCCTCTCGCGAGCCCTACCGGTACCACAATGTTCACATGGACATCACACACAAGACAATAATATATCCCATTTGATTTCCAATAATGCTTATTTGCAATTGAAGTGCAGATACTACTTCAATTTATGATGATAGCAGATCAGAGATCATTAAGTTGCTCACATTATTGTACTATTGCATTATTAACTCAATATTAAACCACCATGTTCTTCAGAGTCCTTCAAAACTTTTTAATAAAATATAACATGATCCACAATAAAGATCGATAATATACTTATCAAGACCTTATTTTTAGTAGTAAGTAGCATATATCTTTACCTCAACAACATTAATGTGTGCCTAAAAATTGAAGTTGGGCAGGACCATGGGCAATTAAGCCCAACTACCATATGAACAGTCTTGTTTATTTAATATTTGGTCAATCTTTCCGACTTTTTGGCAAAAGTTCATCATTTTCCAACACATTTTACTTTTTGACTAGCATATGAAATTATAAACCATATCATTCTACTGAGAAAAAACCAGCATATAACCAGGCGTAATGAGTGATCGATTTTGTGGTTGGTCGTTACCCAAAACGCGTCCCCTCCTCTTACGAGCCTTCTACTCGAATGCGTCCCCCATAGGAAAAGTGCATAACTCGGTCATATACTCGACCGAGTCCTTCTCGTTTATTCGCGCGTGTGTGTGTTTTTATATTGTTTTTCTAGGGTATTTTTTTGTTTAACTGAGATATGTTTTTTGTGGTGACCGTAGTCGTTTTATTACGGTTATTTGGTCATAGAATTGGTCTTAAAGAGTGAAAGTTGAATTAACGCTGAGTTGATAAAGTTAACCGCGGCCACCTGCACTCACCAATTACTACAATATATGCAGTCTAAAAAGCTTGTAGATTGGGTTTAAAAGATTGTGTACTCTTAATGATAAGAGCATCACTGAGAAAAAAAAAAACTAATACTACATCCGCCCAAAATAAGTGTCCAGTTTGACTTTTCAGACTTAAACTGGTTCAACTTCGACTTTAACTAGTTTTGTGTGTGTTATATAATAATTGATGCAAAATATTAGAATGTATTGAGTTTTAAGTGTATTTTTCATTGGTATAATTTTCATCAAATATTATATACCGCAAAAAAAATAAAATAAAAAATAAAGTAAAAGTTGAACCAGTTTAACTCTGAAAAGTAAAACTGGACACTTATTTTAGGACGGAGAGAGTATATTTTTCTAGACTACAACGCTTGAAGTTCTAAGTCATAGATACGTTATAAACATTGTACAAGTTTTGCAATTTTTTAGCGTAAGTTATTCATGTCGTCTTAACTATAAAACTACTAAAGCAACAGCTTTACGTCTCGACCATTATAAGGCTTCAATATTCTATATAGAATTGCATATGGTAGCAAATTTATTAACCTAGTAGAATTATCTTTATAGTATTGTAGTTATAAGACCTCAAATAAAATCGTTCTAGACCTTTTGAGTTTTGACACCTTGAGATGGCCCTAAATTTATCATTTTCTAACATGTTTCTCTTTGTTACTTCACGAATAATGTCATTTTAATGATGAAACCCCAACTGTATGTTACTAATATATTGGCTAAAAGAAGTAGATAACTATCATATGTATGAATGACTTCATTATGACCAAAATAGGGGTTGTTTTCAGGTGCCTTAAGACTGATACAGTATGAATTGGCATTGATGTTGACATCAATCACGACCCATGTGAATTTTGATTGAGACAAGTTCAGAAAGAAGTGGTAGGGGTGTCCACACGGTTTTATTTTTATGTATGTTCAAGTTGAATTTGATAGTAGTTAAAATACAAGTGTTATTCGATCAATCGGAAATGCTAAACAAGTGTAGTTGAAGCCGCACTTCACTGCAGTTTCTTGATTATCACACGTCGAGTTTCGAAAGCTACTAAAACAAAATACTCGTTGATACGAAATTATTTGATGATGTTATAAAACCATCTCGTAGAATGTTTCATTTTATTCTCCTCTTACTTAATTTAGTATAGGTAGTAGTAATTTTAATTTGCCAAGTTCGGGTGCCGCACCCTTTAAAGTTCAGTTTATCGAGTTTAGGGTACTGTGTTTTGGCCAAGGTATAAAGTGTAGAGTTAAGACTTGAGAGTGTAACTTTGAAAAAAAAAAATTCAACAAAAAGGTAGAGAATACGTTTGGAATGGAGCAACTAAAATAGTATAGAATAATGGTTCAATTCGTTTTATCAAAGAGTTGGTGTCTCAATGTTACTTATGTGTGAGAATGTTTTCTAACCATATGATTGTGGGTTCAAGAACCTAAAGGGCCAGGTTCTATTTGGAAGCGTGCTGAATGCGAGAGTTTCTAGTTTATCGTGTTGGTCTTGTTGGAGTATCCCAACAGTAAAGGTGTAGTACGTGGCACGAGTAAAGGACTCGACATGACACCACCAGCCTTAAGAGCCAAAACAGAATGTATATGCTGCTAGTGAATATATACGTGCACTACTTGACGTACCCTAGTGTGTGTCATCCTGCGGACGTTTTCTTCTCTTTTTAGTAGTCAGTACCATATCTGTTAATCATCTCTTTCGATTTATATCATCTAAGGCTGGAAGATCGCCTTTAAGTTTTCTTGGTGTACAAAAATAGGTAAAAAGTAAAAACTAACCACTGGCCTAATGACAAAAGACTTGTGACTATCATCACTAAAATGTGACAGGTCTCAACTCCCGAGTTGCAAATAATCTTGAAGTGGCCACGCCAATGTCCTGAAAAAGAGGGATCTACCCCAATTACACAGTTTAAGTCTTTGTGGCGGTGGGTTCAAATCCGGTGAATTAGTTGACCAAAAGGTCGGAAGCCATTGTTACCAAAAAAAAAGTTCAAAATTGTTTCCTATTAGTTGGGTTTGTACTTTACCTGTTTTATTTTTCGCAGTCAAACTTAGAATTTCTATTTGGAGTATAGGACAATGTTAGATTATCCGAGGTGCTGTTTTATGCCAAAAAGGCTACAACGGTGTAAAACTGGTCGAAGAAAAAACTATAGTGCATTTTTGCTGTAGTGTTGGTTTCTGTTGGATGTACTATTTAGCCCTTCCGTATAAAGTAAACATGTTAGTGCATATTGAATTCTTAGTAGCTGAGTTCTGCCCTATCTGACATTTTGGATCAGCGGTAAGCAAAATATTGGAGTTTCAATATCGAAATATAGTCTTATCTTGCAATCGTTATGCATATCTGTGATTTGTTTAGTGTCGTTTTTTTTGAGTGACGAGTTTTCACTTTAATAATACGGAACAGTTTTAGTTCCTCTAAAGCTGGTTTGTTGTCGAGACAAAAGTTTCACTTGATCACACAAAATCACAACTACTTTTAATATTGCCTTTGCAATCACACTTCGAATTGGACATGATTGAGAAAAACAAGATTTATATTACAATCACTATGTAGGAATTTTTGAATTACCCTTTATTTGTTGCACTCATAAGTATCATCAAAAATCACACAAGCTTAAATATCCGCCTTTTTGGTTAAGGAGATAGTAATTGAGACGACGGCTTCTTTCTTCTCGGTGGACATTCTCTCCATGAGAAATTTCTCATACCTCATGAAAATGTCATCGACTATTGCTTCACCAAAGTGATTAGAAACCAAAGACTCAGCCACGGCTTTAACAGCCTTTGCCGTAACCTGTGCTATGACATGACACTCTGTGTCTTTCAGTTGCGATGAGTCGTTGTCATGGCTCTTTTTCTTCCAAGCCTCCCAGTTAACCTCAAAACTTTCTAGGTGATCCAGTGTGAAGGAACCTTCGCTCTCCACTAAGTTCATGATCTCAGCAGGGGATGCTGTATATTGAGGAAGGTTGAACGAATCCAACTTGGCCTCATCTACGAGTCCCTATTGCATCCGTTAAAAAACATTCAAAGCAAACAACATTATTAATGGAATGGCAGGTTTTTGGTTGCAACTTGAATATAAACAGCATTACTAAGACTAGTATCTTCGATATCCAAAATTAAAGGTAGATATATAAACGAATAGTGTAGTTACCTCAAATACCATCTCCTGAAGAGCCATTCCTAATGGCCTCCAAAGTTGATAGTTTTCTCCGCCACAAGCATCATCAGTTGTCCTCCCTGGGATTGTCAAAACCATCCTCCCTCCGTCCATCATCTCCTCTGCCCGACACATCAAGAATGCCAAAAAGTCCTTTTGAAATTGCTCATAGTATGCCTTACGTACACTTTCTGGGGTCGTACTTGATAGGTACATGTGCCCTTTATTGATCTCTTCTAGCTCAGGAAGCTACCCAAATTGAAAAATTACATCACAAGTATGTATGCTTCAAATAATCTACATAGAGAGACACAAACGCACCTGTGACAACCAATGAAGGCTGAACGAAGAGTGCACGAAATGTAGAGTATTAGCAGGAAAAAGCCTTCTGTAAAATGATCCAGGGACCCCAGTGACGTAGCACATCGGTCGATGGTGTTCATCTATGGTTTCCTCAATGGTTTTATTTTCTTGGAGCTCTTGTAATGCGCTGAAAATGGTGTTGAAATCATTGGTTGGAAGATCGTTTAAGTTGATTTGAACTTCAGGAGATTTAAGGCCCAGCTCGAGGCTAGTCTTGGCGACTGCATCGATTACCATAGATCCCACTAGAAGTGTATTTGGTCCAGATGAACATCCAAGATCAGCCATAACAAGGGTTTTGAGAAAGTTACCATTGCTGCCACATAATTCGCTTATTGCTTGCTCTATTACCCCTTTCGTTTTCATCACCCCCATTCTCTGTGGAAAAGTCAAAATATACGAGTTCCATTAGATAAAAAAAAGTTGGTTTGACGGGCAATCTTAACCAAAGGTCCATTTTGAGCCTCGTGCGACTCTTCCCAAGAATCGCACCTCATGCAATGTTCAGTTGTTTCTTTCTAACCAGGAGAGTTGAGATCAAACATATGACCTATTTTACAAAAAAGGCCTCCCTTTCCCGGCCCCACAAGGACACACGAACAACATAATTATGTTCAATGTAATTTCTTTTAATCTTTCTTGAATGACGATAGACAATATCCTTTCGTAAAAACTAGAGTTTTAGATCATTCATGAAATACCATTGAAGTGCATAAAATTTATACAGCCTGTGTAATGCAAACCTATACACATGAAGCTCGAGAAACTCAAAACATGACCCCTTAACATGTATCAAACATTTAGATTTGCTTTGTTGGTAAATAAAAGGTCCAAAATGGTGACAAGATACCTCGGTTAAGCCGCTTTACATATGATTCAAAAACTCGCCTTCTTCAGGTAACCTTATAAAAAAAACCCTTATTTGTTTACCCGTTTACCCACTTACCCGCTCAAAACTTTAACAAACGTTTTGCATGTATGATAACAAATTTAAAATTTAAAAGAGATGTGTTTCATAAATATAAATGTGTGTGTGCAGCCTCTTTGCATGAATGAAATGTGACACCTGAAGTCCCGAGTTGCTTGAGTAACTTGTATCACCAATTCCTCCATTCATGTGAAGGAGCTTAGCCATGTCCATCCCTCTAGATTTTTCTCGGTAATGGCACAAAAACTTTTAGTGTAGACAACTTACAAATTATTTGCTTATATATAGAGAACTGATATGCCGCCTCCAAGTCATCGTTGAAGCACTTGAGATCAATGTAGATTCAAAATTATCTAAAAACCCAATTAATCAATATTAGCCACTCATTTTTCATCTTTTTTAAAAATATAATATCTTGCAAACGGTAAATCGTCAAGCGACAAAAAATACACGATCATGAGGAGTATTTTTTTTATCTTTCAGTAGACGGGCACTTCGATACACTTTCGACAAATTTTTTGTTTTTAGTTACGTCTGGAAAAATCACATGTGATTATGTGATTTCATAAAATCAAATTTGATTTCATAAAATCACATGTGATTTTTACAGACGTAACTGAAAAAAAAATCGAAAAAAAAGTTCGTCGAAAGTATATAAAAGTGCTCCTCTATAGAAGATAATTTAATTCTCGTCGCGATGGTATATTTCGTTTTGCATAACGATTGACGGTTTGTGAGATATTTATTTTTTTTTAAAAATAAAACGAGTTTTTTTTAATTTGATTAAAAATGGATGGATAATATTGATTCATTGAGTCTTTAATAAATATTTGGCGTAGATTGAACTTTCCTCTATATCTTACACATAATTTTTTTTTTGCCAAATCAAGGATTCAGTTAACTAATCAGGAGCCTCAATTGTAAGGTCACCTCTTATTTTTCCGAGTCAACATTGAAGAATTTTTGAGGTTTAGTAAAAAATACCTAAAACATTGATGTGTCAAAATTATAAGAAAAGAAACTTCGAGGAGCCGGTTGTGATTTATAAAATTTTGGTGTTTAAAAAGTTAAAAATATTTTCGGTCGTTTACTCCACATCAAAATCCGGATTTTGTATTTTGTTTCCAAATATAAGGGGTAGATAGTACATATTCCTTCTAGTACATCTAGTATATTTTTATTGAGATTTGTTAGCAAATTAACCTATGTTATCACATAATACGCAGCAGAGAATTGTCCCAAAAGGATGCGTATGGTGTACGTTTAATTAACAACATAGCATAAAATACTAACCTCTTGGTATTTGATTTGAGCAACAAACGAAGCTTAAAGAACACCTTGTTCTTAATCTAAAACCCACGAAACACAACTAAACACCAAAGTAGGTGTTCTCTACGGAATAGTCCACACTACACAACATGGATTACAACCTAAATGGTAGTTCTTGATCACGATCGAATAAACAAAACCGTAGGTTTTGTGATTTAGGAATTTCGGCCCATAAACCCTTAGGAGAGGTTGTAGTCGACGGTTTTGGGTTTTTAGGAGAGGAAAAAGTTTACAACATGTATCTAAGGGTATTGTATATATAGGGTGTCCACAAGGGTTTTCTAATTACAATACAATAGCTTTGATAACAAGTTAGTCATTTGTTTTCTTTCTTTTAACCTTCGCCCCCATGTACAATATAGTTCTTCTATATTGATTTTTGGACTTAACTATTTAACATGTACAATACATATTAATTAGATGGTCTTTCGTTAATTATTCGTCAAACGAACTAACTAACGACCGTTAAGTAATCGTGAAATAATAATTAATACTAATATACTTACTATAAATATATTATTTATATTATTAGTTGTTGTATCTCAATGTATACGTGTGTGACCCCATAGGCTCACGTATCTTCGGCCATATAAATATTTACTATGATATGAGCATATCCTAATAGCTCCCACTTGCGAATGTCATAATCATAAATATACTATTAACATTGGTAAGCGTCTAGCAACACGCCAATGCTCCCAGAAATACCTAAGTGTAGTATCGTAAACGTCTCAGTATAAATGGTTTATTTATAATCATCCATTTGTTATAGATACCATGGTAAAAATGGATATGGATCAAAGTCACCCCATTACGTAATGATTATATTTCTCGTTTTAGATATTGAACAAGATTGCCAAACGTAACAAGATTCATCTCGGCTACACTTTGGGTACGACCATGCACACATCTGATCAATTTAACGAGGGGCCCAGTTAATATCTAACTCTAGAAACACGTGGAGGAACAAATCCCATTTTGACTGCACGTGCCATTCATGTGCTTCACAACACTTCTTAAAATAGCCTTTATAACTACCTTATTCAGTATAGCGGTTGACTAGAATTAATAATGTCATCCACATATGCAAGACCTATTTGCATCTCTTGAGGACGAATAAAAATACAACCACTTACGAGATTTTACTTAATGATGCCGATTTATAAAGTGAATGCTCGTTGGTTGGGGGTGGTCCAATATTCATAGCCAATGAATAACATATGAGTTTGACGGACACATCCTTTAATATTCATTCTTGATGAATATTACCAATCACTCATATTTGTCTTGATTTAACAATACTCCTGTATCGATGACCGACAATGGACAATTTTAGAATAAATAAATTTATTCATGGATTTAAACATGCAAATATAGAACACAATAGTATAAATGAAAACGATCATAACGGTATATCAATTCTTTATTTACAACTGCTTAAAGTTTCATTATCCTAATATTAAATAAATCAATGCATGATGATCCTAGTTGAAAACTTATGTCTTTAGTCACGACAATCGCACTCGTTGATAAGACATAAGTTCCATGAGAAAAACAACCAGTTTATGATCTTGTGGAGCTTTGAGAATACTTATTTCAAAAATTCACAAATAGTGTAAAGTTTGAATAATATGATGATTGTCATTTTGTACGTGTGCATACAAGTAAAAGTATCACTTATATAAGTATTGTCACACTACATTTCATAAGGTATATGACACCAACAAAACACCTCTTGAAAACAATCATCTTAACAGCTTCTCAAATTGTAAAGCATTCTTATTCTTTTAATATATAGTGCAACTATGCTCTTCAACCGAGCATGTATAGTTAGCAGCATTATCATCCATGATGAAATCCTACCATGACTAGGATTGAGTATCATCTCAATTAAACTAGCATTAGTGTATACAAACAACACTAAGCTCCTTTTTCAAAAATCCGTAAACAATGCACATTCTATAGGTATTGTTTGGCATCCTCATGAACTCCAAGTTCGTTGGTTATGATAATTGCATCAAAATTGTCACAATATATATTTGTTTTTTTCATTACTAGGGATTACTCTAAGCCTATAAATGATTTTCCTAATCCAAACAACTTCCATTAGAATTTTTCTTTTAATATTTATCTAATGACTTTCACTTAGATACCAGTGTTGTCAAAACATCTTGCACTCATGCAAATGATACAACTAGCCTCATACACAATATGATGTACATACTGAATCTTTTAGTTAGACTTAAGAATTTTATTTATGTGTTCAATCTCATCAAGTGATATAGATCATTTGAGTTTCACTTAATGATGTTTCATATTGTATTAGACTTACTTCACCACATATGTTTGTACTATTAAACATATACATTTCAAGTTTATATGTTTATTTTCTAAATCTCTCATAAAAAACTTTATTCCAAGCTAAGGGATAAAATCTAGCTTAGACGGAACGTTGTTTCTAATATGTTAACACTATATTTGATTTAAGAAAACAATCAAACATAATGCTTCCACTAACTCTCAGGTGTACTCATGAGCTATCTGAGTTATACTTAAAAACCAAATAAAAACAAGTGAATGATTTAATAATTAAACTTAAGATTCAGCTCTTAGATGCATGCTTTGATCCATACTTGGATTTATGCATTTTGTATACTTTGTAAATATTATTTTGGATTCATAAACTTCTTTTGATTACACACCGTCCTCGCAAAGGTAATCATTTAATAAAAAAAGTTGATATCCAATTGTCATATTTCAGATTCATGAAAACAAGTATGACAATTTAATCTTCTTGATATGTTTAATGCTCGTAAATGAAGAAGTTTCAATCATAGTAAATTGCTTAATTATGAATAAATTTTTTTTGTTATCAGACGTGCAATAATAGCGTATACAATTTTGTCTTTATGAGTCTTATCTTTAAAGAAACTCATTCTAACCTTAGTTTAACCGATTGGTGAAAGATCAATCAAGTTAAAAAAATGATTATCTTTCTTGGACAACATATTATCATTCACAGTTTTGATTCATTCATCAGTTCAAGATCTGACAATGCATCTCTATGATTAGCAGGTTCACTATGATCCTCTAACTCATATTCCTCAACATTGATATAAAAAACATATCACTCAGGTGCTCGAGGTATCCTTGTGGATCTATGAATGTGAGTTATATTATTCTGAGGTTCAACATTTACTTGTTCATCCTAAGTATGACATTCGTTAGTGTGTTCAAAAGGTTATGTATTTTGTTATTGTATCTCTTTTAGATTTATAGATGCTCCCACTTGCTTCTTGTAAAAAAGACTATTCTCCAAATACTTAGCACTTTAAGCAATAATAAATTGTTCTTATTTGGACATACAAAATACATGACAGATTTTGACTCTTGTTTGTCAATAACACGCTTCAAAAGATATTAACAAGTTCAGAACTTCAGTCAAGACTTAATGGGATTCATCCCATCTTATTATTAGAATAATGTTTTAATTACCTTCTAGGTTGGAGTCATATTGATTATATACATGACATACTTAATTTTCTAACCTTGATAGCTTTGGAGGTAAGTCAGTTAAAGTCATCAAGAATCAAACAATATCAATAGAGTTTGATTTCCCTTGTTGGACATACCATAAAATTGTGGTATTCCAAGAGGATCGAAATTATGAGACAATCCCACAATTCATTAGATGAGCTTATACTTTTTGTCTTCACCTATTTGCCAACTAAGTTAAACCAAATGGCATCAATAGTCTTTCTAAGCCGATCGCATGCTTTATATTATAAGTCTTTGATCAAGTCAACGATTTATGTGTATATCCTGACAAGAAGACATAAACTTTCAATTCTTACTATTCGTTATAAGTCTTTGATCAAGTCAATAACTTCATGTACATGTCTTAACAAGAAAACATAACAACTTAACGTCTTACTTTACATTTTAAGTCTTTTAAAAATTAAATGACTTTATGTACATGTCTCAACAAAAAAACATAACAATATTAAACTAAAGTAAGTATGAGCATCGATTCTTGGCCTCAATAGTAATTTCAAGTTAATTGTACACTTTATGTTTATGACTTTACAAGAAAACATAATCATGTAGCTTTCCATTTTATCTTGCCATTTGTTCTTAATAGAGAAACTACATTTTATGTGTAGGAGTCCTAGTAGAATGTTAGTTATCTTACTTTGTAGTCAAGAAAAACCATTAGTCATATTGTTCTGAGTTGTACCTTGCACACAATTAAGATTTCTCCCACTTGTGCAGGGCACAACATCATGCATAAAATAACACGACATTCATTTTTTTTGTAATGGACAATATGACAGTGTCACAGATAGAATATGAATTAATTCAAGCTCAAATCATACCAATATATCGTGTATATAGAAATCTTTCGATTAATAAAGAATCGTGCATAACTATCTTATTAATAACATAACATAAGGCGACATAAAAAAAGCAACATAAAAAGGCAACAAGTTATCAAAGACAATACATGATGATTTTTACTAAATGAAGACGTTTCACACTTGGAAACTAATTTATTATTTCAAGGCAAGCCAAAAATAAAGTGAGACGCCTACAAGGTAAAAAGATCATAGCTCCCACTGAATTAGATAACATTGCAAGTATGTCATCTTTATTCATAAAATGCATCGCTCTCCCACTAGATCAGACAACATTATGAGTGTTTCTCCACTAGTGAAATGTAAGTAGGAATTTATTTATCTTTCCATTTCTTGAATGTCTACACATTATTGCTAATGTGAGTCGCATGGACTAGTAAAAAAAAATACTTAATTATCAAATGAAGTGTGTTCAAGTTCTATTGATGATGGACTAGCCATCTATGCTATTCATTAACTTGAAAAAATTGACATGCAATTCCTCCTTAATTGGCTTACTTTACCACATGGGTGGGTAACGCCTTTATTAGGTTAAAGCGAACAACTAGGTAAATAATGCTAGTTATTTCCTTTACCCCGTATGCGGTGATATTTCCGTTTTCTAATCAAGACTCATGAGGTGTATCATTTGGTAGCTATAGAAACGAGTTCTCTAGTTATTAAAATGTCTTATATGATTCAAAGATTTCAAAATCAAAAAAGGGTATTAAAGCCTACTTTAAAAATAAGAAGTGCAATCTACTTAAGCATGTAAGTTTCCTATGAGTTCAATTAAAATTAGGATAATCCTATCGTTCCTATTATAGATTTTTTGATCAAGGAAAGCGGATAGAAATGAGTCTCTCTTTCTTGCAAGGAAAGAGACACAGTTTGTCTTCTACAAGAAAAGAACAAACTCTTGTTTACGGTTTGTGTGGCATTAATACATTAATTGGAACTTACAAAGTTCAATTTAGTATTTTCGATAATTATCCCTTAAAAATTAACTACCCACGTTTAAATATAAACAATTAATTTTTCAAAGGGTTTATGAGCCTACTTGAACTTCCAACATTACATCCGACTGCCAAATCGTAATGATGAATTCAAAAGGTAATAGACGAGCGATAATTGCATCATGTGCAACTCTTAGTTTGAATGGAGCCCAAGGCACTATTGTCCCGAATAATAATGTCAAGTTGGCATGTTTTCCCCATCGTATGCCTCGGGTCGAAGGTATGACCAAACCTACTCGATTTAAGTCGTCCAATACAAAATCTATAATAACTTATCTCATGTCTGACCATACGATAATTATTACATTGGGTTGTAATTCACCTAGGACAGTCCTAGAGTAAAAGGCAATTGCAAGTGATCTCTTACTTGGATGACAAAGACTTAATTTTAATGGGTATAAAGCTTTGATAAAAACAAGTGTACCAAAAACGTGTACGAAGAAGCATGCATACATCTTCGTACTACAAGTTTAAAACATTTTGTCTTGTTTTAATCTATGTATTGAAAAGTCATTTCTATGTTATATACAACAAGAAATATATAAAATTAAAGATAATACAAGTTAGGTTTTACAAAATTAGAGTATAAGCATATTTTATCGAGGGAAAAGATTAAAGATTATAAATCTCCTAACAAGCTAGGGCAAGACCTTAAGCCTTATCACGGAAAATAATCAAACCCTAGATTGACGCCTTCAAGAGTTTTTACACCAAAGTAATTCAATCATTAATAAAAATGCACATACTTTAATTATGTTAAAATAAGTTGTCATAAACTATTGTACTTGCATGTTTCATCACGGGAGAAAATTACGGTGTATACTAACCTTGTGCGTTTTAAAACATGCGAAAAAATAATTTACTTTTATATTAGCTCAGTCGATCTAGCAAGTTATATAAGACATGCACTATATAACAAGCAAATAATAATGGATTATAAACTACCATCTATGCATTGTTTCCTCACGAGAGAAAATTGGTAAACCCAACCCAATGCATT
>BQNB010004730.1:1425-106038 GCA_026074375.1 Tanacetum coccineum | reverse complement strand
GAGATCCCTGTCTATAAATAAATAGAGAAGAATCGCAACGACTATGATAAAATTCGGCTCGTGTGGCATAACCTGCAAAACGCTAAAACCAAGCACGAGGTGCTTGTTTTAGTCCATATAAAAATCTCTACAAACGACAAACATGGTTAGGGAACCTGGCATCAACAAAATCGGGTGGCTGATGCATGTAGACAGTCTCGGATAAATCACCGTTAAGAAAAGCATTCTTAACATTAAGTTGGTGAATTGGCCACTTACGAGACACAGCAAGGCTAAGAACCATGCGAATAGTGGCTGGTTTGACAACCGGGCTAAATGTCTTATCAAAATCAACACTAAGTTGCTGACTACTACCGTTAGCAACCAAACGAGCCTTATAACGGCTCAAAGTCCCGCCAGCATGAAACTTATACTTAAATAACCACATAGAGCGAACCATATTAACACCTGCGGGCCTTGGTACAAGTAACCAAGTGCTATTTTTAACCAACGCATTATACTCATCGTACATAGCATTACGTCACTAGGGATCTTTTAAGGCGTCAGACAGATTTTTAGGAATAGGAGATATTAAGAAAGTATTTAAAGACAAGCGATCGATAGGTTTGACAATGCCTAATTACGACCGTGGAATCATGGGATGAGTGCGGGGTGGTTCATTAACTAGGTCGGTATTGGTTTGTGGATTTGGTGGATCGAATATGGATGGTGGCAGCGGACTATTTTGGGTTTATGTTTGGGTTTGGGTGTTGTGTGGTTCGTGACTAGTGGGCTGGTTGGTGGGGAAAGTTAGGCATGGTGAATTTGGGCCTGTGTGAGTAGGACTTTGATTTGGATCGGTAATTGGTGGAGCAGTTGGGCTGCTCGTTTGGTGTGGGATGTTTGTGGAAGAATTAGGAAGTTTGGATGCAAGAGAAGTGAGGAGGGGGAAGGTTGAGTATCAAGGAAGGTGTAAGAAGGTGGCAAGGACGGTGTCATAGATTTGTAAGGGAATTATGTTTTGTCAAAGGTGACGTGTCGGGAGAGAATAACTTTGTTTGTCTCGAGGTTAAGGCAACGAAAACCACGATGATAGGCGGGATAGCCTAAAAAATACATGGTGTGGCACGTGGGGCAAGTTTATGAGGTGAGTGGAGATGGGGGTAACATAGACACCCAAAGATGCGAAGGTGCGAGTAATCAGGAGGTTTGTTGAAAAGGCGTGTGAAACGTATATTATTTTGGATTGCGGTAGAGGGTAAAAGATTTAGAAGATAGGTGGCCATATGGAGGGATTCGACCCAAAAAGTAGGGGGGAGGTGTGCTTGAAAGAGAAGAGTACGAATGGTATGATTAATTGTTCGTATAATTCGCTATGCCTTGCCATTTTGTTGGGAGGTTTTTGGGCAAGAGAATCTAAATTGGATGCCATCTTTGGCAAAAAGGGTGTAGAGTCGGTTATTCATTGGAAGCTTTTAATTTCACATTTAAATTGATTTTTAACATAGTTGCGAAAATGCAAAAATGTCAAACATGTCAGATTTAGAACGAAGAGGATAAATCCATAGAAAATGAGAGAAATGATTAAGAAATAATACATAATATTTAAAACCACTAGAACTATTAATGGGAGATGTCCATAAATCAGAATGAATAATATCGAAACAATGTTCGACAATAGAATCTGAACTATGAAAGGGAAGCTTCACATGTTTGCCAAGTTGGCAAGCATGACAAATATGTGAAGATTTTTCTTTATTACATGAAATAAAACGACTAGAGACAAGCAAACGTAGCACTTGATCACCCGGATGTCCGAGGCGTTGATTCCACATGGAGGCACTTGTTGACAGAAAAACAATGAGAGAAGTTGATGGCTTGGTAACTGGATAGAGATCGCTCGAGCTGTCACATCGAAGGAGGATATGACGAGTCAAGGATTCCTTCACAGAAAAACAAAAGGCGTCAAATTCAATAGTATAATTATTGTCCCTAGTGAACTAATGAACAGAAATGAGATTTTTAATTATATTGGGTTGGTGAATTTGGGCCGGTTTGAGGAGGACTTTGGGTTGGATCGGTAATTGGTGGAGCAGTTGGGATGCTCGTTTGGTGTGGGATGTTTGTGGAAGGATTAGAAAGTTTGGATCCAAAAAAGCGAGGAGGGGTGAACGTTAAGTATCAAGGAAGGTGTAAGAAGGTGGCGAGGAAGGTGTCATAGATTTGTAAGGGAATTGTGTTTCGTCAAAGGTGACGTGTCGGGAGAGAATAATTTTGTTTGTCTCGAGGTTAAGGCAACGAAAACCACGATGATAGGCGGGATAGCCTAAAAAGATACATGGTGTGGCACGCGGGGCAAGTTTATGAGGTGAGTGGAGATGAGGGTAGCATAGACACCCAAAGATGCGAAGGTGCGAGTAATTGGGTGGTTTGTTGAAAAGGCATGTGAAAGGTATATCGTTATGGATTACGGTAGATGGTAAAAGGTTTAGGAGATAGGTAGCCATATGGAGGGCTTCGACCCAAAAGGTAGGGGGATGTGTGCTTGAAAGAGAAGAGTACGAATGGTGTTATTAATTGTTCGTATCATTCGCTCCGCCTTGCCATTTTGTTGGGAGGCTTTGGGGAAAGAGAATCTAAATTGGATGCCATTTTGGCAAAAAGGGTGTGGAGTCGGTTATTATCGAACTCACCGTCATGATCACATTGGAAGTTTTTTATTTGACATTTAAATTGATTTTTAACATAGCTGCGAAAATGCAAAAATTTATCAAACATGTCAGATTTAGAACGGAGAGGATAAATCCATAGAAAATAAGAGAAATGATCAAGAAATAAGACATAATATTTAAAACCACTAGAACTAATAATGGGAGATGTCCATAAATCAGAATGAATAATATCAAAACAATGTTCGACAATAGAATCTGAACTATGAAAGGGAAGCTTCACGTGTTTGCCAAGTTGGCAAGCGTGACAAATACAACTATGTTAGAATTGGTAAAACTCCATTGAAAGGCTAATTGATTTCCTTGATTATTATTGATAACAACTATCTTATATATAGGATACAAGAGAACATTCTGGAATGATTACCATGGGCTTAGGCCCAATACGAATTAATGAATAATAAATGTCTTGACTAATAAATGTCTTGACTTGACTTGAATGTTTGAATGTTGACTTGACTTTCAATGTTGACTAATACAATACACATTCTTATAAATAAATATAAAAAAATATGGTAGCCTTTCTTTAAAGTTTCATAAACCGTGTTGCCCCCGCCGCAACGCGCGGGTTAAATTCCAATTCGTATAAAACAAAGTCAAAACACAAAAACTAAACTAGCTTCCATTCCCCCTCCTCGCACCACCATGTCATCGCGCAACACCTCGACTGCAAACTGTCTTAAGATCTAGCTGTGACAACCATGGTTCATGGATACTTCACAAAACATCCAAAAATTAAACGCTAACATATTATAAAGAAAAATGATTTGTATGCCTAATTAGTGAACCTAAAAACAAACCTACAAATATGATCGGTGGATTTTAAAAATTGATTGGTGAATATGATGAGAGAGAAATGAGTGTATCACACTTGTTGATAACGCCTTAATTATACATATTTTTGGTGGCGTTATTGTATATATTATTAGAATTTCTCGTGAACTTTCGATACTTAATAGTATGAAATATGTGCAGGTTCACTTGAAGATTGTCCAAAGCATAAAATGTCTAAGATATAAGTGTTTATACTTTATGGAAGTAAAGCTAGAAGAAAACAAAGAATAAAATCTAAGAAACTGAAGAAGTACGCCGCACTTTCCATGAAATAAATGAAATCAATTATTACTTAAAGTACGCCGCACTTCTCCATTTGTGTAACCCTTGCCCTTTCTGTGTTTCGAATGTTCTAATTTAGTCCTTTGACTATTTGAAGTTTGTCAGTTTCGTTAGAACTTGTACCGTGTTGACGGTGTATGGATTTTATAGTAGATTTAAAGTGATTGAGGTGATTTATGATTATATGGATTTATAATATTCCTTTTTAGGTATATTATTATGTTGATTGTGTTCCGGGTGGTTTAACTCATGAATAGCGTGAAATGCCGAAAACGAGTCCCGACACGTCCGATAATGTTCAAAATGAGTTTTGGGGAATTTCAAATGGAAATATGTCGTGTAAATACTCTAGGTTATTGGAAAAGTATTTTTAAGATGAATAAAAATTCTAAGTAATTCCGAATATTTTACGATACGGGAGTTTCAATCCGATGCCCCTCGGGGCGGGTGTTACAGAAACAATTACAAAAAGTACTAATTCTACAAACATTCTTGCATAAATATAAAAACCAAAACTAGAAAAACTCAAGAAACAATTACAAAAAAAGTACTAATTCTACAAACATGCTTGCATCACAATTCAAAACCAAGTGCATCAGTCATACAACAAAGCAAACATATACATTTTTTCACATAATGCAACCTACGTGTAACCTAATTTAATTATATATGCGACAACCGAACCCCTATTGCATCACAATCTAAAACTAAGTGCATGATACATACAACCAAGAAAACAAAATTAGAGTTCAAATTCCATTGCATCAAACCCTATTAGATCGATTCAGTAAGCATCGTTGATGCAATATGTTCATCATTAGTAATAACCAACATTTAGCATCATAGTTCAAATTCATTACACGCGAAAACTAAATACATATTGCATCACAGTTCAAATTTAAGTGCACTACACATACAACCAAGAAAATGAACACATTTCCGCACATAAAATAAGCAACGTTTAGCCTAATTCATCTTTATATACGACAACTCAACACTTATTGCATCATAGTTCAAATTCAAATGCATCACACTAACAACCAAGCAAATAAACACAAATCCGCACATAATGCACAGTATGCGTACCCTATTTCATCCTTATATGAGATGACTAAATACCTACTACATCTCAGTTTAAATTTTAGTGCATCGCCCAAATACAACCAATCATATAAACATATTTACGCATATAATACAAACTATGCTTAGCATAACACAAACACATTTACGCATATAATTCATGCTTAGCATATTTCATCCTTACACACAATAACTGAACACCTACTGCATCTCAATTCAAACTCTAGTGAATCACTCATACATCAATTACCTACTGCATTACATTTCAAATTCAACCACATCACACATATAATAAGCCACACACAATCATTTTCGCAAAAATGGAAAAGCACATTTAGCCTAAATCATCTATATGAACAACAAGTTACAAGCTACAACATCACAGACAAAATCAAACAAACAAAACGTAATTAAACAACTGCATTACAATTTATTTCCTACCACATAAAAGGCAAAACAAACAAAACACCATCAATTTCTTTAAAAGCGGCAAACCACATTTACACTAAATCATTCATATGAACAACGAAATCAATTTAATGCATTACATTTCATTTCCTACAACATCACAGACAAAATCAAACAAACATCATCAATTTTTTTAAAACCGGCAAGCCATATTTATATTAAATCATGCATAAGAACAACATAATTAACCAACTACATTACAATTCACACTAAATCGTATCTACGAACATTTACAATAAATGATTCCTATGAACAACGAAAGTAACCTAATGCATTACAATTCATTCCTATCATATCACAGATAAAATCAAGCAAACACCATAAATTTTGTTAAAACCAGCAAGCGACATTTACACTAAAGCATTCCTATGAACAACATAAGTAACCTACTGCATTAATTCATGTATATAAACAACATAAGTAACCTAAATAATTCCTACCACATCAAAGACAAAACAAATTATACATTATTCCAACTTATATCTTCTATAATATGATCGGAAAATAATAGTTCTGTTATATTTTCTAAATGGGATCGGAAAATGATCGGAAAATAATTCATCTGTTATATCTTCTACATTTGATCGAAAAATAATAGATCTGTTATATTTTCTAAATGTGATCGGAAAATGATCGGAAAATAATTGATCTGTTATATCTTCTAGATCTGATTGCAAAATGATCGGAAAATAATTGTTTTGTTTGATCGGAGTATAATTGATCGGAAAATTGAGCAGAAATAATTGATCGGAATATTCTAGAGAGAGAAATTTTTGAGGAGAATGAGTTTTGATCGGAAATTCCATTTGATCTGTATGATTTTCATTGTCAAACTATAGTCCCTCAAGTTCTAATTATTTACAAAAATACCACCGCGTTTTTTAATCTTAATAAATTTGATCCAATGGCTAAGATTTCATCTTACCTATTTTATTTACATATATATATATATATATATACATATATACACATACACACACACACACTAGTAACATAACCCGCCCGACGGGCGGGTTCAATTCATAAAACTTTCTTTGAGACAATGTTTGTCATTCATTCTAATGGTTGCCGTGTTTGTGTATATATAATACTTTGTTCCTTATTTATTTTTTAAATGATAATCTTCTACTTGTAAGGGTTCAACGTCAGTTTTGTCATTAGAATCGCTAAGGTTGAGTGAAGTCTGGTCAATGGTCATCCTCAAGGCCAAACTTAATGTTTGTCGTTCAGTTCTAATGGTTGCCGTGTTTGTGTATATATAATATCTTTGTTCCTTATTTTTTTAAATGGTAATAGTCTACTTGTAAGGGTTCAACGTCGGTTTCGTCATTAGAATCCCTAAGTTTGAGTGAAGCCTGGTCAATGGTCATCCTCAAGGCCAAACTTCCCTCAATTGGTTGGATTGGTGAAGTCTTGTTCTCCTTCATCAACTACCATATCATTGTGTGAACCATCTTCAGCCTTACTATCTGAACCACAATCCAGGCAGCCTGAAAAACTTAATTCAAATTCAAAATCATATGTATGATTGTAACATTCATGAGTTAATATAAAGGTATGTATATATGCATTAAAAGACTAAGCATATTTAACACGACACTTAATTAACCGTATACATATACAACACTTACATTGATTTGATCGTGCCTATTATATTACCTGAAGCACAGAGCCAACAGCAAGATAAGTAGACTCGGATGATCCCTCATTAAAATAAACAGAATTATCAAAATCGTATGTATGTTCAGCACATCTAATGATAAATACATAATTTAAAATTAAAGTATGCAAAATTAAAAGAAAAAACATATAACAGCACATAAAAATATGATACTCCGTATAAGGTTTCGGACCGCGATCCAAAATCCTAGATATTAAGTAGCATAATCATCAAGTGTACAACTATTCGTAATAAGGCGCTTTTCAAAATTGGAGTACTTTTTTCATGCATGTATATATCAAACACAATTATCTCACGTTAATTGGTTTTATAGTAAAACTCAAATTACATTCTTTTTCAACGTATATATCTTGAAATGGTGGAATATATCTTGAATATTTATAGATAAAATTTAGAGTTATGTTTTAAATTGTGTCCATGTCATTGTTGAGGTGGCATACAGTCATTAAATCATATTTATACACTCATAATTAACCTCATATATAAGTTTTATATATATATATATCTCTACATTATATATAACATGAGACATTTGACTATTTAATGACACGTCATCTTGGATGCCATGACATGACACACACATGATTTTTTTTTAAATTCGAATTTTTGTACATTAATTTTTAGATTTTATGATTTTTTATAAAAATATGTATCATGCAAGGTTTGAACTCATGACCTATGATATAGATGCAACAAGGTTTACCAACTGAGCTGTTAGCCAATTTGTGTTTTACTATAAAAAAACAATAATAATATAGTCTAAAAATAAGTTACATAAAGTTATGGATATTTGATATCTTTTGATTTTTCAAAAATATATTTAAGGAGCTTTCGTATTTATCATAAATATAGAGAATATCCTACTGTATTCATAAATAAGTTCATACATATTCATATTTATTTTATATATAGTGAAGATATACAATTTATGAATGTGCTCCATAATTATACACATGTAGACATGGATCTTTTGAGATAAATTTAGAAAAGAGTTTATATATATCTTTCTCACTTATATCTTCTCATCTCAAAAGAAACGTAGGTAACATATATGCGTACATCTTTGTGAAAGCATGTCAAAATCCTTGATTCAAGAACTTAGTATACTCATAGTCATTTATTTCTGGAAACACGACCATTTTTCTGTTTTTGTTCTTCATTAAAGTGGCAAGTAAATCGTTGAGCATATTGAGTCGTTAGGTGGCCAAGTCAGGCTTAATTCACGAATTCTAAAGACCTAGTTAAACAAAGATGGAGCTTTCAGGAACTTTTTATTGAATGATAGGAATATTATCAAAGGTGGTGCCTATGTATTTGATGCTCCGGGTACATTCACTCTTTGCCGTTGTAGTGACTGCAAACATATAATTACATTGTTTTATTAAACATATCAAGATTTTGTATACATGTTATTCAGTCTAAATTTATATTCTCATACTAGGCATTAGATCAATAGTTTCAAACTTTGAATGAACAATGCTAAAGGCTGTTAGGTACTACGATCTGTTAAAAATGTGGTTGATTATTTGACCTTTTTTTCCTGATGTGTTAGGTACCGTGAGCTGGCTAGCCAAGTTGGCGAGACGCTATGATTCTTTGCTGCTACTGGTCTTACAATTGATCATCCGATCATGACCACTATAGATTTTAGGACATCATACGAATGTCTTCACTTCCCTTATGAGCAATCTCTTACTATATTAGACTCAAATTTTAGCTTATACCGTGAATGTTTAGCTCATATCCTTTGGCACTACAGAGAAAACCCATCAAATAGATGGCGCCTTAATAGTTTTTATGAACAATGTGAAAACACCCACTGTGGTACACTAACATTGTATGATAAACATCATTTTTGATAGATTAAGAACAAACTTGGTGGTCGGATTCGTTGCATAGTATTCAGGGAAGCTCCATTAAGCCGTACACTTGATATAAAATTATATATATACGCCCTTAAGATCATTACATTATATGTAAAGTTTTCATACCCAACTTAATATTTGAGGTAAATTTGCTGTCGAAATGATACAAAAAACAGATGATTAAATTACTTTGGTGTCATTTGCAAGTGCTACACTTTATCTGGGAGCAACAACAGAGTTTGGGATCAGGAGTGTTTTCTCTACGGCTCTCTTGATTGAACTGTGATGCTTTAGGATCAAAGAGGTGATAAATGTAAGGTTGTCTTATGTATGCATATACCCATGAAGGTTACAAATATAATAATTTGTTGATTTAGGGCCCTTTACGTCTACAAGGAAGACTAGATACAACTTATGACACTCAAGGGCTTATATTTACAGTTGCGTATGGAGGATCTGTGATGTTAGTGATTAATGGTTATAATGCTATTTTGGATGATTGTATGAAATTCATGTAAAATCTCGCAAACCTTTTGATTTTCCAAGTGATACTGATCTTGATCCTAGCAACAATGCAACATGGTAAGTTTTATCTGTATTATTTTTAAACTACAAATAGGTGTGGTATGTGCTTAATTACACATACTATTTTCCATTAAAAACGGACTTAAATGACTAAAAACGTACCAAAAATACATTGTATCTGTATGTTTTGCATTTGTACTGTGCAGGTACCGGATATTCACTAAAAGACAAAAATCAAAGCTAAAAATGGACAAAACCGAGCACGGAATGGAAAGGTGTGAAAAGACGAAGTCAAATCAAAGCCAACAGAAAAGTCAAAGTCAAAGTCAACCCCGATAAAGTCAAAGAAGAGTCAAAAGTCAAAAATACAACTCCAAGGACTGAAGTTGTCAAATCATCAAACTCAAATCACAAGGACTCATTCTGCAAATACTCTTATATGGTTGAGGGGCTGTTTCTGCCTAGTTCTAAAAGTTGTATCACATCAAGGACTTACGTTGTAACGACCTTTAAAACTCTCAGGGGTGACTTTTGCCAAACTCTCAAACTCTCAAACACCACAAGGACTTTTCTTGCAACAATGCTTATAACTTTGAGGGATCATATTTGCTAAGTAACCAAACTTTTACCCTGTCACTTTTGATAACTCCCTTTCCCGCCAACAAAACCCAAGAACAGGTCACATGTTCTTCTTCCCTCTTTTACCCTGCAATCCCATCAACCACATGGACAAAACCTTTCCCTCCACTCCACTAAACCCCCTCAGCCATGTAACATTGCCAAGTTGGCAATCCCACCTTTTACAAGATGATTTCGATGGCTATGATTACTACAAAAGAAGCACAAGTTGATATTAAGGGCTGGGATTAGCTTATGGAATGCTCTCACATAACAAAAACACCCTTTGAAGCCTCTCACAAAGAAAGCACAGCTGCAAGACCAAGCTATGAAGATTTCGGCTATAAATAGGGCCTTTTGTAAGCCTAAAAGGCATTCTAGATAATTGTAGTTTAATTATAATTTTAATTAAGTCATCTAGCATTTTATCAACTTATTTTCAGCTTTGTAATATTTTTTTTAGAATTAATGAAAATTTGAGTTTTATATGTTTAAAAGCCAAGCTCTATTTAATCCCAAGTCTTAAGTTATTAAATTGTGTTAAAATGTGTTTAGAAGCTCTTAATTAAGCTTAATTATAAGCTGTTTTCATTAAGAAACTTAAAAAAGGTTAAGTAGTAAAGAGAAAAAAAATCAAAAAAATTCCACTCTAAAATCACCACAGCTTATTTTGGATGATAAGCCAAAAACGGATGGGCTTATTGGACTTTCACTAACTTGTTTACACAAGTTAGAGCTTGTTGATTAAGCTCTACTGAGCATTGACTGCCTTGTTTAGAGCAAAGGTTTTGGTAAGTTCAATTTTCTTTCATTTTTAGCTTTCACTATAGCTTTACTTAATTCAGCTTATTTACTGTTTGAATTTGCTTGTTTTTGCTTATCTAGGTTATTGAGTGTTTAGTTGCTCAGCTCTTAGTTTGGAATTCACTTGTGCAAATTTTTCCTTAAAATTGGCTAAATAGCTTTAATAATGCATAATTTGTTTAGCTTAATTAAGAGCTTATTGGTTGTTTACATTTGCTTAATAATGTCTTACTAAGCTTAGTTAAGATCTGGTAATTGGAAAACTTTGCTTAAAACAGCCTAAGTTAGCTTGAAATTTGCACTGCTTAAATATAAAGGGGTGTTTGGCACAAGGCAAAAATGGGTCAAAATGGCAATGGTCATGGGTTGGGTCTCTAATTCTGTTTTTACTTGCTTAATTTTAGTCTAATAAGTGGTTTAAATATGTTTTTATAAGATAAATCTAAAAAGTCAAGTCTAATATAGCTATGTTTCAAATCTGGGGTAATTTTCTTTTGTAGAATAGCTTATTTTGATCATTGACTTAAAGTAGTTATAAGACCTTGTTTTTATGTCTATTTTAAGTGTTATAAAGTATTTAGATAGTGGTAGTGTAGTGTGCTAGGATAGTTTAGAGTTTAGGTAAAAAAATCAGCATATTTAGTTAAGTGTGAAAAAATGAATTTTCAGCCTTTTCAATAGCTTATTCTGGCTTATTTAGAATTCCAAACTCTTTTTTGATTGTAGCTTATTGTAGCTTATTGCAAGATCTTTTTAGTGGTATGGCCCACTAAGCCATAAGAATCCATCTTCTAGCTTATTTTTAAGCTTGAAAAGTGGTCCAAAGACTGTTTTCTAAACAGTCTTAAGTTCAAAAAGTTCATTTGGCTTATTTGAGCTTATGGCTTATTGATTCTGCTTATTTCATGAGGCATTAGAGTCATTAAGATAGTTTTAATTGCTTTTTAGAAATTTCAGCTTATTTTGAGCTTATTCTAGCTTATTTTGAATCTGCTAAAAATTCCAAAAAAAGTGCCCTGGTGCTGAGATTTAATAAGCCAATTTCTGACTTATTTGGTGGATTTTAATTGTTGACTTTTGTTCTTATTTGCTTATTTTGTGTGCTTTTGTATTTGTGATTGCTTATTTCCCAATTTGTGTTGCTTAATTTGTCTAAAAATCAAAAAAACAAGATAAGTCAGTTCTGGCAGTATTAACTCTAAAGTTAATACTGTTGTTTTCAAACAGCTTTTTCATAGCTTATTTTTGTTTCAAAAAATTATAGATAGCTTTTTCTTGTAGCTTTTTATGTCCTCTTTTCCTTTTTCTAGCTTATACATAAGGTTCCATCCTTAGGCTTATTTATAAGCCCAAAGTTGCCCCTTGTCTGCTTGTGCATCAGAAGCTCATTAAGCTTTCCTTAGCTTATTTTTCTTTCAATTTAGCTTAATTTCATCTGTAATTGCTTATTAGGATTAGATTATTATAATTTAGCTTATTCTCCTTTTTAGTTTGCTTATTTGCTCTTTTAAAAGTCAAAAAGATAAAGTTCCTATAAGCCATTAAGCTTGAAAGCCATGCTGTCTGTCTTATTTGTGATTTTACAGCTTATTCATAAGCTTTCATGAAAAATTCCAAGTTTTAAAAGTGCTTATTTTTAAGTCGTTTACAACTTTGCTTTTTGAATTTTTGAAAAAAAAAAAAAATAAAAGGGGAAAGTGGAAGTCTCAGGTGAGCATGGCTCGAACCTGAGACCTCACACCCGCTATAACCCTTTAATAAAACACACACTCTAGCTAAAAAATAGCAAACTACCGCGGTGCAACATAGCACATCCGGTAGATGCTTGTTTATCAAATTTATAAAGCCATTTTGGCCTTTAAGCTTTATAAGGGCCTGTTATCAGGGCTTATCCAGCATAATATTGAGATAAGCTGGAAACTTCATTCTATTTTTCCTAGGATTGACCTCACTTATTTTAATTTCTGCAATTTTTCAAATTTTTATAAAATCGTTTCGTATTTTTTATAATTTATTTGTTTAAAAATCTTAAAAAATTCTTAAAAAATAAAAAATAATCCAAAAAATTCTAAGCTTTTTTTTTTTATTTTCTTTTATTGTGTTTTTTTTTCTAGGAAAATAATTTACATTATGTAATGGGGTCTTTTTTGCCAAGTTTCACTTTTTAAAAAGAACGGATTCGATCCCAGTTTCTTGTTTTGACTCGTTTTTAGCCTTAATCAACTCCGTTTTCGATTTAGTTTTTTTTAAACTTCATTTTTAGTCACTTAGAACACACTGAAAGTGAAAATTTCATTTAGGGATTAAAATTGAATAATTTAGGTTTTTAGAACTCGCGTTTTTACGTTTTCGTCTACGTTTTTAAATTTAAATCATTCTAGCTTTTGTTTTTAGGTTTTCTTTAATCGTTTTTGCATTTTTAATTGTAGTAATAGAAAAACCAATCATATCCTCATTTAATTCAAACATCGATTATCAATTCGTCATTCGATTTTCAATTGCACACCTCGTTAGGACATAACGACCCGGGAAATCAAACTTCCGGTTACATATATATTTTATTTTGTGAATTATTAACCAATCCTTGGCTAAGGGTATTTGGTTAATTGTTTGCTATTATATTTTATATATATTATTGAACGAATCAAGGTGTATTTTTAAAATCAAATATTGTGATCATCAATTCATCTGTCTTGATTTCAACTAACAGTTCTTAAATGTAAGCTCTGTGCACTATGCTCTGCCAAATCATAACGTGTCAACACCTTGATTTTCTAAAAGTGCGACCATACCATATGCGCCTGGTAGACAAGGTAGATCTCAACAGCCAAATCGCCTTTTTGTTTCTTTCTCTTATGATATGCAAGTTGTATACTGATGCCTACTCTTATGATGAACTGGGTGCTTTCTTGGTTTTTCCTTGCAATTAATTTGGTGACAATACGTATTCTTTTTAAATGATAATAGTTTCTCCTTCCTTTATGCAGCTAAGAGTCTAGAATTGCCATTAGTACCACGATTTGGGCACAAAAAATATACTGACAATACTGTGATATGAACCGGGAGTAAATTATGGAGTGGCGGACGCAACAGTGTTAAATTCATCAATTCTTGAAGCAAGAGAGATTCTAAATCCTTTTGTCAAACTCATCATTGGAAGTTCAATTACAATGGCCAAAACAATCTGGTGATGCCCATTTCAGTCATACGCGTATAATACATAACTGATGATGATTGATTATGATCTTTGGCTGATTGTAGAAACTTTATTGGAGGTTGAAGAGGGCAGAACTAGAAGAAATATGTTTCAAAATGTACATCGAACCTGGTCTAATGCAATGATAGATTATGGTATGTGGTTAGATTATAGTTTTATTCCTTATATCAATTGGGTCATAATAGGTAGTTTTTGGTGCAAGTCGGAACAGGTCCGGTAGGGTTGACCCTATAAACTTTTTGTCCAAATAACCATAGCGAGTATATGACAAATGGTGTCCTTCTGCATGAAAAGTTAAGAGATGCAAATCTTGACAACTATATGTAAGTTTTACATTAAAGCTACTAACCAGTGAGCAAGTCTAGCAAGTAGAAATGGACTCGATACCTGTTATCATCTTTTAACATATAACGCGTACAAAGACGTAATGTTTCAAAAGTCCTAGAAGCTTAAGTTTTTTTGTTATAAATTATGTGCAATACTGTAGTTTAAAGTTAACGGGTCAGCTGCTTGGGATCTAGGAGGCAAAAATTATCTTGACTTTCTATTAGCCTACTCTGAAGTTAACCCGGTTAGATGCACACGTGATTGTTACTTGATATCACATATTCTTATATATCAATGCAAATAGAGATCATTTGAAATGGCTTATTGGTTTTTGCAGGGACATTGTCATCTAAGGATCATGAAGGCACTAATCAAGCAGACACAAACGTTAAAAATCAGGTAGCAAGGTCTTCAAGCTTTTTCATTGATATTATATCTTAGATATTATATATTATTTTTCCTGAATTGTTTCATGTTGTGTTGTTCATGGTCAATACAATGGGTGCTATTTCGAAATACACAACATATACTTTGTTCTTGCGAATAATTTATTAACTTTTATTTTCTCTTATCGGATGAACATTCATTTCTTGCATGTTGTTTATGCATTCAATAAATAATTTGATATATAATTGATTTACTTTTACTTAAATTTTAGTAAATGACATTCATA
Source organism: Tanacetum coccineum (assembly GCA_026074375.1). NCBI lineage: Eukaryota > Viridiplantae > Streptophyta > Magnoliopsida > Asterales > Asteraceae > Tanacetum > Tanacetum coccineum. Next base: position 90,956 of record BQNB010004730.1, on the reverse strand, counting down.
AAACAAGCCCGCTCATCGGGCATGCCATGCAACTAGTATAAACTTCAATCAAGGAAGTGCCAGTTACCGACCTCAGATGGTTGCAAACCAAATTGACCTCCGGGATTTTCCTCCTGTGCAAAACATCAAACAACCAAATCGGGGGATCAATTTTTCAACCAAAATCGAATGGGAACTATTTTAACCAAAAATCAGGTTGTAATAATTCAATCAAGGGACAAATTTACCAACCCCAGATTAATCAACCCCCGACTTTTCAAGCTCCACCTTACCAAGCTCCCGCTCCAGCTCCTCCAGCACCAGGTGTGTCTAAGTCCGATTTTGATAACTACGTCAAAGCTAATGACGCGGTTATGCAAAATATGCAAAATCAAATGGCAAATATAACGGACCTGCTCACCAAATTCGTAAATAGTAATACCGCTTCTACTTCGGGCTCGGGTTTCTCTTCCAAGCAACACCATTGCTTAACCAGAAAGGACCCCCTAGAAAGGTGATGTGAAAGCAATCACTACCCGAAGTGGTGTTTCCTATAATGGACCTCAAATTCCACCTTCGATTTCTTCTCTTCCTAAGGAGATGGAAAATGAACCCGAGGTGACAAAGGATACGGTGCAACTAAGCACCGAAAACATCCAACCTCCGGTGGTCCAAACTAATGACCAAATTGGTGAGCCCGTTGTAGCTTCAAAGACTAAACCAACATTGCCTTATCCTTCAAGGGCCAACAAAGAGAAGCTCCGTGAAAAAGACGATCTTCTAGCTTCAAAATTTATGGAGATTTTTCGGAATCTCCATTTCAAGCTAAGTTTCGCGGACGCTCTCCTACACATGCCCAAATTTGCACCAATGTTTAGAAAAATCCTCAATGACAAAGATAAGATAATTGAGTTGACAAAGACACCGGTAAACGAGAATTGCTCGGCGGTTATCCTAAAAAAGTTTCCCGAGAAACTTGGAGACCCCGGTAGATTTCTTATACCGTGTGATTTTCCAGAGATGAATGAATGCTTAGCCTTGGCCGATCTCGGTGCAAGCATCAACCTAATGCCTCTCTCCATTTGGAAAGAACTAAATCTCCTAGATTTGACCAAAACCCGAATGATACTTGAACTTGCCGACCGAACGATTTCTACTCCAACTGGCATCGCTAAGGATGTTTTCGTAAAAGTTGGAACGTTCTTCTTTCCTGCTGATTTTGTGGTCATTAATTACGTTGCCGATCCTCGGGTTCCCCTAATTCTAAGAAGACCTTTCTTGAGAACGACACGTGCCTTGATAGATGTTCACGGTGAACAAATGACCCTTAGACATGATGACCAATCCGTGACCTTCAAAGTTGGTGATACGAAGACTTTCTCCTACAATATCATTGAATCGGTTAACCGAGTCGATGTTATTGACATTGCCTGTGAAGAATATGTTCAAGAAGTACTTAAAATTTCTGAAAGTGGCAATCCCACTTCCCCTTCGGACCTTATGATCGATTCTCGCTCTCCATCTTTCACTCCCTTCGGAGGAAGTGATATTCTAATGGAAGAGATCGATGCATTTCTTGAACACGATGATTCAATACCACTGGGTGTTGACGGCATCTATGATTCTGAGGGAGAACTGTTTACTTGCAGGGAATGTTAAAGCTGTGATCAATAGTGACCAAATCTCTCTCACATCAGTTTGTGAAATCAATGTGCCTGATAAGATTAAATCTTCATGTGAAGATCCTCCCAACCTAGAACTACAAAGGACCACCGGTCCACATCACACCTATCTTGTGTATGCGTTTTTGGAGGGTGATGACAAAATTACCCGTATACTGCTAAAAACTTAAAAGATCTGAGGATAAAACCCTGATCAAGGTTCTTAAGTCACATAAACATGCCATAGCTTGGAAGATTTCTGATATTAAGGGGATAGATCCACAGTTTTGCACCATAACCCCCGACTTTCCGGCTTGACGATTTATGCCAAACTCGTTGTTCAACATTCCCCTAGGCAAGGGTTAACCCAAAAATCCATGAGGTTATTAAGAAGAAAGTGATCAACTCTTTTAATGCTGGGATTAATTTTAACCTACTCTTCTGACAGTCCCTGGCGTGTGCCCGGTTCATTGTGTCCCTAAAAAGGGAGGCATAACCGTGGTGAAAAATGAAGAAAATGAGTTAATACCCACTAGGTTGGTTACGGGATGGCGAGTTTGCATCGATTACCGAAAACTCAATGATGCAACTCGCAAAGACCATTTCCCTTTACCATTCATGGATCAGATGCTTGAGAGATTAGCCGGAAATGAGTACTATTGCTTTTTGGACGGATTCTCCGGCTACTTTCAAATCCCAATTGACCCACTTGATCAAGAGAAGACTACCTTCACCTGCCCTTACGGGACATTTGCCTATCGTCGCATGCCTTTTGGGTTATGCAATGCACCGGGCACGTTCCAAAGGTGTATGGTTGCAATCTTTCACGATATGATTGAGAAAACCATGGAAGTCTTCATGGATGATTTCTCGGTTTTTGGTGACTCTTTCTCTTCTTGCCTTTCCCACCTAGACAAAATGCTCCAAAGGTGTGAAGACACCAATCTTGTGCTAAATTGGGAAAAGTGCCACTTCATGGTCAAGGAAGGCATAGTCCTTGGCCATAAGATTTCTAAATCCGGGATTGAGGTTGACAAGGCAAAAGTTGATGTCATTGCAAAATTGCCTCATCCCACTACAGTTAAGGGTATTCGCAGTTTTCTCGGTCACGCCGGATTCTACCGACGATTTATTCAGGATTTTTCCAAAATCGCCCGGCCTATGACCCACCTCCTTGAAAAAGAAACTCCGTTTATCTTCTCGAAGGAATGCATCGAAGCATTTGAGACCCTTAAGTTGAAGTTGACCCAGGATCCAATTCTAGTTGCCCCCGATTGGGACTTGCCCTTTGAAATCATGTGCGATGCAAGTGATTTTGCTGTTGGGGCCGTCCTAGGGCAACGTAAGACCAAACATTTCCAGCCGATACACTATGCAAGCAAAACCATGACCGAAGCTCAAGCACATTACACTACAATGAAAAAAGAATTACTTGCCGTAGTGTATGCTTTCCAGAAATTCCGGCCATATCTTGTCTTGTCTAAAAGCATAGTGTATACGGACCATTCAGATCTTAAGTATCTGCTCGCTAAGTAGGATGCTTAGCCAAGATTGCTCTGGTGGATTTTGCTGCTCCAAGAATTTGATGTCGTTATCCGTGATAAAAAAGGAGCAGAAAATCTCGCCGCCGACCACCTTTCTAGACTTGAAAATCCCCATCAAAGTGAGCTCGAGAAAAAGGAAATTACGGAAACATTTCCTCTCGAGACACTTGGGATGGTTACCTTTCGTGGTGATGATAATGCCCCGTGGTTTGCCGATTTTGCAAACTACCATGCGGGGAATTTTGTGATCAAAGGGATGTCGTCTCAGCAGAAAAGAAAGTTTTTCAAAGACGTCAAACACTACTTTTGGGACGACCCCTTCTTGTTTAAGATATGTGCGGATCAAGTGATCCGGCGGTGTGTGCACGGCAAGGAAGCTTTTGACATCCTCGAAGCCTGCCACAATGGACCCACGGGGGGACATCATGGTGCAAATCTCACTGCCAAAAAGGTCTTTGATGCCGGTTTCTTTTGGCCCACGATTTACAAAGATGCCCACGAGTTGGTTAAAAACTGCGACTCGTGCCAGCGTCAAGGAAAAATTTCACAACGTGATGAGATGCCTCAAAATTCCATCCAAGTTTGTGAAATCTTTGACGTTTGGGGCATTGACTTCATGGGGCCGTTCCCGTCTTCAAGAGGGAACAAATATATACTCGTGGCCGTCGATTACTTGTCGAAATGGGTTGAAGCAAAAGCGCTCCCCACCAATGACGCCCGAGTTTTTGTAAATTTCTTAAATCTCTCTCTCCAGATTAGGTGCCCCTCGTGCAATCATAATTGATCGCGGAACCCATTTTGCAATGACCAATTTTGCAAAGAGGTCTTGCTAAATACGGAGTCACTCATCGTCTCTCCACCGCGTATCAGCCACAAACCAGTGGACAAGTTAGGGTATCCAATCGTGGTTGAAAAGGATCTTTGAAAGGACATGTGCGAAATCGTGCCTCTTGTCGGATAAATTAAATGACGCACTTGGCTTCCGCACAGCTTACAAATACACTCCATCGGTGTAGCTCCATATAAGTTAGTATACGGGAAGGCCAATGTCATCTTCCATTGAGCCAGAGCACAAAGTGCTACTGGGCCCCTTTAAGGCATACAAACTTGATATCAAAAAAGCGTGGTGATCACAGAAAAGTTCAACGCAAATAACTTAATGACTTCGTGATCAGCCTATGAAAAGTAAACTCTCTTTATCTATAAAGAGAAAAACTAAGAGAATCCATGACATCAAGATTAAAACCGCATTTTCAACGATCAGGAGATCGAGTCCACCTCTTTAACTCTAGATTGAAGATTTTCTCGGGCAAGCTTAAAGACCCGCTGGAGTGGACCGTTCACTGTAACCCAAAAGTTTTTCCATATGGCACTGTCGAGTTATCTCAAAACTCCGGGCCAAATTTCAAGTGAATGGTCATCTTTTGAAAACTACTTTGGAGGGGAACATACCACCGAGGTTGTCCGGATCTCCAGACGTTCCCCACGACCAATAATTCGGGGACGGGTCAAGCATAGTCGACCTTAAACAAGCGCTTCGGGGAGGCACCGTCATCATATCGATAGTATAATAAATAAGTGTTTCAGTGTAGGAGGCGTACATTTTCCATTACCGTGTTTATGTCCTGTTTTTGTGTGCTTTATATTCGTATGTCCCGATTTCCTGGATTATGAAGACTCACATGCTCGCAGTATCCCCATAGTTTTCACATCCACCAGCTTCCATTTTTGGGAATCCATATCAAAATCTAATCGACTAACGTTTTTATCTTTTGCACACTTCATAAACGGCCTTAGATTTGCGTATGGAACCCCATTGAAACATCGAGGATGATGTTTAGTTCTAGTATGGGGGGATCTTCGATTTGATTTTGTGCCTGCAGCCGTTGTTAGTCACACAATCCCAGTCTTTATTAAACCACCAATTTTTGCAAAAATACCAAAAAGAATTGAAAATTTTTAAAAATTTTTCCAAAAATAAAAATAAGTGTTTTGTCACAGGTTTGACTTTCCTAATGGGTAGAATAGAAAAATTTTTGACTCGATCCGGCGTGTTGAGCCCAAACTAGTACCTCAACTTACCGGCTATGTAGCTAAGCTTTCACGAATTATATGCTTCGAATTTTAAATAAGGTGAAGAACAAGAAGTCTAGAGTTAAATAAAGTTTAGGTGCTGAACAAGATTCTTCTAAAACTTATGATGAGTAACTTGTGGTTTTTTGTTTTTTTTTTTTTCTTTTTCCTCCCATTAGCTTCTAAAATCCACCTAATCCTAACGTTGCTCAATTCAATTCAACTCAGTCAATCAATTTTTCAGAAAAAGCTTCAAATTTGTAACTTGATCTTAAAGCGAGATTTTTCCTGTCTTAGTAATCGAAAGTTAAAATGCCAAAGAAGCATAAATGGAAATAATGAATGCAAAAATGCATGAATATTAAATTATCCAATGAAGCATATACATTTGATTATATAGAACAAGTAAAAGATGTGTCGTGATATCCCACTCCGCTAACCACGAGGTGGGGGTTCAAACTAAGACATCTTTACTTCTAGGGATTTGGTGTGTTGTGATATCTCACACCAGGAAGCGAAAGGTCTGGTGAGAGGTTTCAAACTAAGACCACCTATCCTTACCATATTAGTAAGTAAGGTGTTGATGTTATTTCCCACTACGCTAGCAACGGGGTGGGTTTTCAAAATAAGAACACCGGTCGTTGGTTGTGATATCCTACTAGGGAGCGAGGCCTAGGTAGGTGTTCAAACTAAGCAACGCATTCCTAGCTTTAAGAACTTATGATTATAATGATGAAGATGTTGCAAAAAGTTCTACAGTTAAAATTTCGTTCTTTAAAATCAAGTACAAGGACCTAATAAGTTGTTGCTTTAAGTCATGATTCATTTTGAATTACGACTATGGAAATAAGTTGATCTATGGTTGAGATGAAATGAGTACACACATTTAAATCATATATTCATGTTGAGTTAAAAGTTCACAAGTCATAAGTATGAGTGCTTAGCATTTAGACTTATATTGACAAATGATCTTGTTTAATGCTTGGTTTGAACTGAGTCAAAAATCGGGGACGATGAATATATCCGTCAGGGACATTCCGTAGATTATTCTATGGCGGTTTAATCATTCTATGATCCCAATGTTTGAGTATAATAAAGGATGTCAAACAGAAGTCGAGAAAAGAAACAGGAAAAGTCCAAAAGATATTAGGGATATTTTTTTAGTGTAAAGATAAAAAATGGGTAAAAACGAGACTTGGTCGAAGTTTTTGAATTCTTTAGTTCCCCTTGACTGAACACTTAGCTACTTTGCGAGGTTATTAGTCGAGGGGGATTGAGATTCTTAGTTTTCGTAAATGTTTACTTCATAACAATGCGTGAGGACACGGCAATACCTTAGTATGGGGGATTTTGGTATGTGCTTAATTACACATACCTTTTTCCAATAAAAACGGACTTAAATGACCAAAAACAGACAAAAACTGCCAAATATATGTTTGTTTTGCATTTGTGTTGTGCAGGAAACGGATATTCAGAAAAGGACGAAAAACAAAGCCAAAAACGACAAAACTGAGCACGAAATGGAAAAGTGTGAGAAGACGAAGTAAAATCGAAGCCAAAAAGTCAATCAAGTCAAAAAGTCAATAGAAAAGTCAAACAATCAAAGTCAAAGTCAACCCCGACAAAGTCAAAGTCAAGAAGAAGTCAAAATCAGAAGAATTAAAACTTGAGGGACAAATATGCAAGCCCTAAGTGTATTAAAAGAAGAAAAAGACTACAAGGGTGGAATTTGCAATTTACTAAAAATACAAGTAGAGGGGCATTTCTGCCAAACCCTCATACTTGTACCACCTTAAGGACTAGCTTTGCAAGACCTGAATATACATTGAGGGGTCGTTTTTGCCATCCTCCCAAAGTTGTATTACCACAAGGACGTATGGTGTAATTACACCATACACCCTCAAGGGTTTAACTTGGCAACCCCGAAAAACTTCATCACCACAAGGACAAAGAGTGCAATACAAGAATAAAGGTTGAGGGGCCAAATATGTCAAATCACCAAACCTCACCCCTGCTCTTTTATAACCCTTTCCCGCCATTCCCAAAACCCAAGTACTGTACATCTTTTACCTTTCCATCCTTTTACCCTGCAACCCCAATATCACCCCTGGATAAAACCTCTCTTCCACCTCCACTACCTCCCCCATGTCACATGTTGCCATGACACCTTGGCAATCCTCAACTTTTTCAAAGATAAAGAAGATTCAAGGGCTGTGATGGATTGCAAAGAAGCACAATTATCTTGGATGGCTGGGATTGATTTTTGAAGACACTCACACAACAAACACAGCTGCTGAACCTCTCACAAAAGAAACACACAAGCAAGGAATGAAGACTTAGCTTAGTTTAGTATAAATAGGGCTCAAATGTACCCCAGGACAATCTTTTTCTCCAGCTTATTTTTTCAGTCACTTAAGACATAATAATTTAGATATTTTCCAAGTCTTGTAATCTTTAAGTTTAATGAAAAGTTGAAGCATTTTTAGTAATATTGCCTTTTTTAATCTTTGTTACTTGTTATAAAAGGTTTAAAAGCTCTAAAAGCTTGTAACTTTTCAATCTTAAGCAATGGGAGCACTTTAAGCTTTGTGCTTGTCTTAAGATCTTCAATTCTCCTCATCGCAAAAATAGTAAAAAATATCATAAAAAAAGAATCTTCAAAATCAAGGAGCATGCCAATATTGGATTGGCGTAGGTTTTAGATGCTTTTGGTAAACTATAGTGTGATAACGAACTGATTTGGAAGCTTATAGTTCCCTAACTAAAGCATTGGACTTTGAAAGTCAAAAATTCATTTCATGCCATTTTATGCTCTTGCTTATTTTTTGCTTGTTAATGCTATTCTGACCTTATTAAAGCATATTGTTCTTACTTATGGTTATTGAAATCAAGTTTTAAGTGCAATCAGATTTGTTTTTGCTTATTTTTAAATTTTGGCTAAAAAATTGCTTAAATCCATCTCTATAACATAATTCTGTTTTGGGTTGTTGTTCTTGCTTATTTTATGGATTAAGAGTTTGCTTATTATGTTTCATAATTAGACGTCCAATAAACTGGTAATTAGAGTTTGGGTTATTATTTTATCAAAACAAAGTTTTTTTTTAAAATTTGTCTTAGTGAATTTTTGTCGGTTTAAAAAAAAAAGTCTGATTTAAATCTCAATTTTAAGTTGATATAATGATTGTTTTGAGTCTGATTTTTCATAGTATAAAGTAGTTTGTAGTATATTGTTATTTGTTTTAAACTATTTTGGCTTCATGCTTATTTACTAGCTTATTTAGAGGGCTGAAAAAACCTTTGTCTTTTTAAAAACTTTTAATTTAGCAGTTTGTCAGTTTTAAAAGTGCTTTTTTTCCAGCTTATAAGTTCAGTTTATTCATAAAAAGTGATAGTTATAAAAAATGCTTATTTTTATGTGTTCCTTAAGATTATGTAAAGAGATTTGAAAAAAAAAATTATTATTAATTTTGTACCAAGTATAGTTCCTGCTGTTAGACATGTATGGTTCCTGCTGGTAGGTTTGTTCCTGCTGCTAGTAGTAGCATTGTTCTTCCTGCTGTTAGACATGTATGGTTCCTGCTGGTAGCATTGTTCCTGCTGGTAGAGTTACTTTATAGTTCATGCTGTTAGTATAAAAGGGTTCCTGCTGGTAGCATTGTTCCTGCTGCTAGTAGTAGCATAGTTCCTCCGTTTTTAATCTAGTTTTTTTTAAAACTTCGTTATTTGTCATTTAGAATCTATTTTAGCTTTTAAATATGTTCTAGGGTTTAATTTGCAAAATTTAGGTTTTTGACCCTCGTTTTTCGTGCCCGTTTTAGGTTTAAGTTATTTAGCTTTCGTTTTTAGGTTTTATTTAATCGTTTTTGTATATTTAATTGGTAGAAATAGAAAACCCATCATAACCTTGTCATATTCAAACATCAATCATCAATCCGTCATTCGATTTTCCATTCAAGCCTCGTTGGGACATAACGACCCGGGAACTCATACTTTTCCGTTACGGTATATATAGTATTTTTGGAACATTTGACCAATCCTTGTCCACAGGTATTTGGGTGATTGTTTGCTTATATATATATATATATATATATATATATAGTGTAGTTTTCAATGCAGAACCAATTTTTTGTACAAAACTTACAGAACTATTTTAAAGCAATCTGGGCCATTGAATGTGTATAATCAAAGGCTAAAATTAAAAGTGCCAAAATTGCAAATAAACAAAAGATAAAGGTTTTGTTTCAATTAAACAAAAAACTGAAAAGGGTATTATAGGTAGTTCAGTTTAATTATCTTTACATAAAAACTGTCGCTTATTTTGGCATTATCAATTATATTCGGATCTACAGTAGCAGTTTCTATGTATCTCTCAAACCCCTTTTATCTGTTCTAAGACGCTAGAGAAAAGTCTCTATCAAGCACATCAAATTATTATAAATCCTAATTCATATCTTTCCAAAGATATGAAGACGGTGTGGTGGTTGTGTTAAAAGAGAGCGACGACAACGCATGGATGATGTTTGTGTCGAAGGTTGTGTGATAGAAAACCAAGGCTGTTGTGATAGGAGAAGGAAGACAACGACGGTCGCGGTTGGTGAGGATGAGGACGCCGGCGACGACTGGGACGAAAAGGTAAGATTCAAAGTGATACTTAGAATGAAGATTTGTTATATAAGGTATTTAATTTTTCTTATTCACGGATGTTTGGGGATCCATAATACGATTTGAAGATTTTGTTTGGATTACCTACATCCACACTGTCACTAGGATAATAATGATTGATGTTTTGGAATTTTGATAAAAAAAATACTCTAATGATAACACGGCCCCTTTAACGATCGGATAAAACGTCTTAAAGTTTTCGATGGTGGTTAATTATTTGGATTTTTTTGGGTCGAAAGCTGTGTGATTGTTCTACTAACAACTTTCCTCGCCCTATAATTCCCCCCCTTTATATAGAGGGTGGAAAGATGAAGTGCAGAAGCCCGAGAAATCCACAGAGAACAATTGTTGGGCGATCTGGTAGTTTGATGTTGTTGAAACTTGTGTTGTAGTACATTATCTGCTTATAGAGTTAAAGTCAAAGATGGTTGTTGTAGCTCGTATCTTAACGATTTATTTTACTTTTGTGAGTGATGTTAGACAAAGTTGTAATGTACGGTAATTTAGCCAACCATTGTTTTGTAGCCAATTAAAAGCATTCATTTCTATCTTTTCGGACTCTTTATGTGATCTACATGTTCGTATTTTATTATCAAAGTATTGTAGTAGTTTATAAGTAGACAAAGAGACAATGCTAACTAATCAGGTTATTTAGGTGTAGGTTTTGGTCATTTTTATGTTATGTAGACTTTTTTTTTTGAAAACATGTATGTTTGGATGATTTAAATTTATGGAATATTTGTCCTGTCACATATATGTTCTTGTTTAAGTTTTATTTGATCAACTTGTTTTAATTAATGTAACATGACATAATTTGATATAACGAGTTCAATTTTTGTTTTTATATATTTGTTTCAGTGGAGATGGCTCAATCATAAGAACGACGGTGATGAAGATGATCAACCAATACACTTGTGTTTTTAGAAGTCGTGCATATATGTTATTAAAAGTACTGCACATATGTTTTAATGAATTTGACATGAAAGCCCAGCGTGCACGATATTTCTTAGCAGGGTACTCATATGTGCTAATAAATTTGAAGAGAAAGTGAAGCGTGCATGTATGTTTTTTAAGCGTGCACGTATGTTTTTGCATATATGTTCTCGAAGAGTTCACGCATGTTATTTCAAGAGTGCACATTTATATTTAACAATATACATTTGTATTTGAATTGTATTTCATTTGATATCAAATTTTGTGTACTGTATTTATATTTATGTTTTTGCTTTCTTATAAATTTAGAGATTAAATGTACATATTTATGTTTTTTGTATAAAATTTTGAAATAATGCACACTAGAAACATATGTGCAATTATCATTTTAAGAAAAAAAACAAGTTTCATGGCTAAACAATTGTATAAAAGAAAAAAAAACACATATGCACTTTATTTTTTTTTAACTTGTATGCAAGAAACATATATGAATTTCTATAATATTTAAAAAAACATATATGCACCTCATTTTTTTGAAATATATTTGCTGAAAAAATAAAAAATAAAAAATTTTATTCTGAAAAAAATAAAAAAATTAATTCTGAAAATTTAAGGCTTAATAAAAACATTTTTTTTAATTCAAAAAGAAAATAAAAATGTGTTTTACTATTTTACCCTTTTGAATAAAATAGAATGATTTAATAATACTAAATTTTTATTGGTCCAAAGTTGGTTCTGTAGGTTCTGTACAAAAAAGTGGTTCTGTAAAGAACGGTCCCCTATATATTATATACATTTATAATATATATATATATACATTATATATATTATATATAAAATTAATGACGACTCAAGTTACACCTTACACCTTAACCTACCCGAATAATTTGTTTAATTTACAGTTGCTAGTTGCTTAAAGTGTAAAGTTTGTATTTCCCCGAGTCTTGTGTCATTTTCTATCTTTGGTGCGGTTGGAAATTTGCACATTGCAAATGGGAATGTATATATATATCAAAACTCTGTATATTAACTACCATCCAATTAATGGTGAGGTCCGAAAATGAAGAAAACAATCAAAGACATAACCTAATTATTATGATCGTGAAGATGGTGAAACTACTCCGAGTTTTGTATATAGTTAGATGGTAAAAAAAATTCAAAAAAATTAGAAAAATGCAAGAAAAAAGAAAGAGAAGAAAGTTTGAAGATAATCGTTTCGCAAAGAGCATTACCAAAGGAATTACACGGATGATCGATTATTCGTTGATACGTCTAAAAAATGAACGATGTAGAGTATTGTACAAAGTGGAAGATATCGCCACTTGCCTTGTAAGAGTAAATAAAGATAAGGGATGAATTGGAAGTAGACTGTTACGGGAACGCCCAACTTTAGGTTTTTTATTTTTTGATCGAATGGATCAAGACGTTGTAAATAAGTCTGTCTTTATCATGGTAACGACAGGAAAAAGTGGTCTAGCAACTGTATCTTAGTAAATTAAATCTATTTGTTTTTTGATTTTTATTTAACAACAACTTACTGTCCCTCTCACTTTGATGTAGTCGATTGTTTACCGCGAATGAGGACTTGTTCACGGCGTGCATTACATATTCCTCATTACGGCATCTATCATTGGTCTTACTGCCTCGTTGGTTTACGACTATTGATGAAAGTTAGAAGGCTTCTAACCTATATCATTCTTCATCCTAACCGTTGGTTAAATTCGAATGGGGATGTGATCGAGAACACTACAGTCTAATCCGTCGTTACGTGCCATGATACTGTGCTTCCAGCTGCCTTGTTGGAGTTGTACTTCTGGTGAAAAGATTGTAAATGATCATACCGTAAGCTTTCCCTACAAAAACCCAAATTACCTTTAAAAACTTGTTACTCCTTGCTTAGATGGCGGAGATGTGTATACTTTGCCAAGCTTATGATAGAATACTCGTCACGGACTGGCAATTGAGCGAATTAGTTACATGTTACCACGTAGATTAGTTGAGTGATTTGAGTGTTTTCATCTTCCTATTTCGTGAGGTGTTTGGTTGTGTACTTGTAATGGATCAAATAAATGCTTTAACGGAAAATATCCTTTGGGATATATTTTTATAAACTTCTAAAGGCTACTTGAGGACAAGTAGGATTCAAGTGGGGGGATATTTGATGACATCAAATAACGCCTATTTTATAGCATCATTTATCCAGTATTAACCATTTTGTAGAGTTATTGCAAAGATTTGTTACTAATCATTTATTATTTGAGAATTGCAGTGATTTATCGGAGTATAATTGTTGAATAGTTAAGCAAAAGTGCGCTCATTTCCTTGAACCTTAAATGAAGATAATTTAAAGATTACTATTCTGAAGACCAATACGCCGTATCCATCAAGGAAGATACGGCGTATCCGTGCCTGCACTTACCAAAGACCACAAAGGAATAAAGTTCAATACACCGTATAGGAAATATGGAATGGATATAATATTATGGAAGATATCAAGCGTGGTCCCTACTCCAAGACCCCTAATACGCCGTATCCAACCTTGGATACGCCGTATCGAACCGACTTTCAGACCAGTTATAATACAAACACAAAAATGGAGTTTTTTAAAAGTGTGGCTAATCATATCTCATACCTTAAAACCATAAAAGTCTATTTTCAGATGAGAAAAAGAGCAGAAGAGGTCGAGCAACGCTATCAATTTCATAGGAAACAACGTGTAATTCCGTATACTTTAGTAATCGTTCAATTTTTGGTATCAATCGTTAACTCAGTTGGTTTACCTTGGCTAAATAATTGCTCTTGTATTTATTATGACGTTTGAAGGCTAATACCTTCGGGTATTAGCCATTATTATGAAGATCTGAATGTTTGGTATTTGTTTATCTCGATTTCTTTATTTATCGTTGAATGCTTGTTTATGTTTATCAATTTATACTTGTTTACGCGCTTTTATATGCGACCTATCATTCAACTGGATCTAGTGATACGGACCAAGTAAATCTAGAGTCTGGGATTGTCACACCCCGCCAAGGCGGAAACGCGAGGCGTAAACAAGAATGGATATCATCACAACACACGGTGTCTCTATAAAGAATACTAAAAATGAAAGCTAAAGTAAAGCAAAGACACAAAGTGTCATAACAATACCCAAAACCTAACCAAAAATCCAAAAGGCGTCTTTATTGATGAAACGTAAGTTCTCGCCAATAGAAAGACATGCAACAATTATTCAAATTCAATCAATGCAAAAGCTCAAGACAAGAAATAGAGATCTTCATGACATCCTATGGTCTCTTACTAGCCACTTCTTTCAATCTTATTTCCATCATGCTCACCTGAAAATGATGCTTAAAACGTCAACACAATGGTTGGTGAGAGTCATAGGTTTAAGACTCACATTAATAAACTTTTCAAAACCAATTACTGCGATATCAAAAACAATATAGGACAATATAGCAACAATGAACTTAAGCCTAACATGCAATCCACATACTAGGTAGGAACATTACCCCCGATCTATTTCAACAACTGGGAAGGAACGTTACCCCCGATCCCATATGTCACTTACGCACCTAAAAGTCTACCAGCAGGAGCTTATACTTAGGCCTGGACCAACAATACTGGGTAGGCGTACCCCTCCGATCCCAATTCACTATTATTGAGTAGGCGTACTCCCCGATCCCAAATCAATAACACTTAACATGTCAATATAGAACACGCAAGTAAGCCACATTCAACATGCAACAATAAGTCATATAGCAATCACATAATGTCCACGTGAAAGCAAAACACATAATCACAGCAATTCAAAACATTTAGCATCATTTCCATCCCAATGTAAAAACATTAAAAGTCGGACTATGAAACTCACCTGATGCTTAGCTTCCAAAAGATCCAACAAAACTTCACAAAATTTCACGAACAATCTAAACAATTAAACACATTATTAGCTACCATCAATAGGGGCATTCAACCCAATATGATAGAAACCTTAAACTTATGAGGATCCTAGGATATCTAGCATAGTCTATAATCGTTTAAAACCTTTACCCATTCTACATACTTCATTTATAACTTAAATTCCTACTCCTTAAACTTCTGTATTAAGCAGAATATTACTCTTACTTGCACGCCCTGAAACGCACTACGTAAACACACTCCCAATAAGTCAAACCAAAGATTAATCATGCTACATATATTGTCCTAAGAACCTCCATACTCTCCCAAAGCATTACCCTATTACCAAATACCTCCTTAGAAATTCATTAATCCAAAGTGTCCAGAATACGTCCAGAATCTGACCTTCTAAAAGTATGGCATTGATTTACCCAACTTTAAGACCTCACAAAGACCTAGAAAAAATTCAGAGAATACACACAATATATAACTAACTCCACTGAATTAGAGCCTAACTCAGTGTCAAAGATATTTTAGAAAAATAAAAACCAAAAACTGAAATTCGACACTTTTTACAAACACCGATTATGGTAAGTGACCATTTGACCCGACTTCCCGACATAAAAACTCATGAGAGACCACTTTTAATGATAATAACTCTCTGAGGATTATCTCCAGTAATGTTGTAAATTATTTATTTGATCTATTATGATTGAGTTACGCTCGTTTACAAAACTCCTAAGACTTTAGCACGCGAATTAAAACAACTAATTCGAGTGATTTAGCCCTAACGCATGATCTTATCGCTAATCCAATCGATCTAATGATTAAACTAACATTATTATATCATAAACTTTCTGGATATTACAAACCCTAATTTATAAAACTTAATTTAAACCCTAATCCATCATAACTAAGTTACTAGAATTATAAACAAACTATAATTAAAAGATCGGATCGTACCTCAAAGTGAAACCCTAAAAAAATTACTTATTCTCTTCTTCTCCTCTATGGCCCGGTCGAACTCAAGTGAGGGGAGGCGAAGGGATACATGATTTAATTTATAAGCCCGCCTATAGAGTTTAGTTTAAGTCCAATTAGTTTTAGAGTAGGATATATGACTTAATATATTTTTTTTTCTCTATCAAATAGAATCGGGCCGAAATGGCCTTTTGTATTTTTAATTATAAATAATATATATTTTTAATTTAATTAATATTCACATATAATTTGTATTTCCTTAAATTTTTATAAAAACCTTAATTAATTTGACTATACCTTTTTGCATAAACGCAGTTTACTACCTTTCTAAAAATAACTTTTCATTTCCAACCTAACTTTCTAAAAATAGAAAATTTACATTTTCTTAATCTCACACTTAAAAGCTAAACCTATCTTAGATAACCACACAAAAATACGTATACGAATATATAAAAAAATATACAATAAATAGAATATATATATATTATATAGTATATATATAAATATATATATATATAGTATATTATATACTATGCACAAATAACTGCAAACGCTCAATATCAGAAATCATTTCTTGTGATAAAAGACAAAATATCTTAACAAATTTCCCATCAATCTAATCTCATTGAAGATGTGTCACACTCAATAGATTGGTTACCAATACCTCATAAACACATAAAAACACATAATAAACAGATAGAATCACATAACATATTTGCAACAGACACATAAGTATAACACTACTAGTTATGACAAACCTGCTCAAGTCATGTTGTCACAAAGAATAGCCCTTACCATATAATAGTATTTTATACATCTACCCACTTACCGCTTAATGGTGATTTATACACTAGTAGTCCACTTGTCCAATGATCCAATGGAATCAGAACGTTATTTGTTGAATTATCTAGGTTCACCTTCTAGTCAACACGATCAATAAACCATTGGCAATATCCAATTAACTAGTTAAGCCCGAAGCGTATCCTAGACACATATTTAGAAGGACAATATTTGTGATCCTATGATTCTAGATGTATAAATTACTATATGGAGGGTTATCCCTGTGACAACCATGACTTGAGCAGGTTAGTCAAACTGTTAGTGTTGACTTATGTGTCTGTTGCAAAATATGGTTTATGTGATTCTATGTGTTTATATGTGTTTTTATGTGTTTATGAGGTATTGGTAACCAATCTATTGAGTGTGACCATCTCAATGAGATTAGAATGATGGGAAATTTGTTAAGTTCATTTCGTTCATTTTAATGACAAGGAAATGATTTCTGATAATTGACGTTTTAGCAATTAATTGTGCAAGAAATAAGATATATATATATAATAATATATATATATATATATATATATATATATATATATATATATATATATATATATATATATATATACGTATACGTATTTTGTGTTAGTTATCTAAGATAGGTTTAGCTTTTAAGTGTGAGATTAAGAAAATGTAAAATTTCTATTTTTAGAAAGTTAGGTTGGAAATGAAAAGTTATTTTTAGAAAGGTAGTAAACTGCGTTTATGCAAAAAGGTATAGTCAAATTAATTAAGGTTTTTATAAAAATTTAAGGAAATACAAATAAATATGTGAATAATAATTAAATAAAAAATATATATATATATATACAAAAGGCCATTCGGCCGATTTATATGATAAGAGAAAAAAAATATATTTAAAGTCCTAATCCTAATCTAAAACTAATTGGACTTAAACTACAACTCTACTAGGAGGCTTATAAATATAAATCATGAATCCCTTCCCTCCCCTCACTTGAGTTCGACCGGCCATAGAGGAGAAGAAGAGAGAAGACGATTTTTTTTAGGGTTTCACTTTAAGGTACGATCCGATCTTTTAATTATAGTTTGTTTATAATTCTTATAAACGTTTGTTTAATATGGATTAGGGTTTAAATTACGTTTTATAAATATAGGGTTTGTAATTTCCAAAAAATTTTATGATATAATAATGTTAGTTTAATCATTAGATCGATTGGATTAGCGATAAGATCATGCGTTAGGGCTTAAATCACTCGAATTAGATGTTTAATTCACTGCAGAAAGTTAGGCAGTTTTGTAACGAGCGTAACTCAATCATAAAAGAGTCAGATTTAGGTTAAGTTGTGTGAAGTGAAAACCCTATTTTAAATTTGAATTAGACTTAGAACTTCTACATTAGTTAAATATTATGTGTCTATTAAAGATCCACCAAAAGGAATTTAATCAATTCGAAGTCTAAGTATGATTTTTAAGCCTAAACTTTTTAGTGCGCAATCAGACCCGAATTGGGACTGTTTTAAAGTTTGATTTTCTTAGGAGTGCTTGTGTATGTAATTGACACTTGGGAGTCTCAAGATAGTTAATATACTCATTAATGAACATAGGTAATTTTTGGTTTGAATTATGAAGGGCATTTAGTTAAGGTTTTGAGTGCGATAAGTCACGTTAAAATTCTGTAGTTTGGCACGAATTGTGATAGTAGTGAAATTGATAAGTAAAAGTGGTTTAGTTGGGAATGAGTCAAGGTGAACCCATGGTTTAATAAAACATCTTAGACATCCATCATATGAATGTTACATGTATATTAAGCTTTCGGCTTAATAGCGTGTAACACGAATTATTCTTGTTGCGTAGATTTGTGATTGTCATTTGTGAAGCCTTGTTGGAAGCTTTTGAGTGCTAGGCAAAGGTGAGTTTCATAGCCCTTTTTTCTTATGTTTTATCGGGGTGAAAATGATGTTATGTGTTAAACTGTTTTAGTTGCTGTGATTATTTGCTACGTGGTTATTTGTTTCGTGATTTTGGAAGCTAAGCATCAGGTGAGTTTCATAGTCCCACTTTTAAATGTTTTTACATTGGGATGGAAATGATGCTAAATGTTTTGAATTGCTGTGGTTATGTGTTTTGCTTTCATGTGGACATTATGTGACTGCTATATGACTTATTGTTGCATGTTGAATGTGGTTTACTTGCATGTTCTATATTGACATGTCAAGTGTTATTGATTTGGGATCAGGGAGTACGCCTACTCAATAGTAGTGATTTGGGATCGGAGGAGTACGCCTACTCAATAATAGTGATTTGGGATCGGAGGGGTACGCCTACCCAGTATTGTTGGTCCAGGCCTAAGTATAAGCTCCAGCTGGTAGACTTTTAGGTGCGTAAGTGACATATGGGATCGGGGGTAACGTTCCTACCCAGTTGTTGTAATGGATCGGGGGTAACGTTCCTACCCAGTATGTGGATTGCATGTTAGCATAAGTTCATATTTTGCATAATTGTCCTATATTGTTTTGATAATCACAGTAATTGGATTTAAAAGATTGATTTGTGTGTCTTAAACCTATGACTCTCACCAACCATTGTGTTGACGTTTTAAGCATCATTTTCAGGTGTCAGGGTAAGCAGATGGAAATAAGATTGAAAGAAGGTCAGTCAAAGAACAATAGGATGGTCATGATGATTTCTTATTTTTATTGTCTTTCAATTTTAGCATTGGTTGAATATTGGATAATTGTTAAGCATGTCTTTCTAGTGGCGAGAACCTTTTGATTCATGATAAAGACGCCTTTTGGTTTTTTGGTTTTAGGTTTTGGGTATTGTTATGACACTTTTGTGTCCCTTTGCTTACTTTATCTTTCATTTTATATTCTCTAAAGAGACACTCTGTGTGTTGTGATGATATCCATTCTTGCTTTTTACTACGGGCCTCCGCGTTTCCGCATTGGCGGGGTTGACAGATTGGTATCAAGCCGTTGGTTATAGAAAATAAGGAGTGAGCCTAGAACTATAGCTTAAGGGTCCCGTCATATAGATCATTTAGCTTATGTGTAAATAAAAACTAAATATTGCTTATTTTCCCAAAGTTTCATAAAGTACCTCATACTATATACTACTTATATTATATATAAGTTGAGTTTTTTTTTATAGTTATTTCCAGCAGATTGCTGTGTCCTGATGTGCGCTATGTTTTTGTGGTCTATTATAGTATGTCTCTTCCTACCGTAGAAAGTAATCGTGAGCTTTGGTGGCTTTTTGCAACTGGGTTAGGAGATTAACAAAAAGCTGACGGTTTTAAACCTGCAAGATTCCAGAGTTCATTGCTATGTGGCCGAGTAGAGTTGAGAAGAAAATATGAACGTGCAGGAGGTTGATGGAAAAATAACAATCCAGGAGTTTGAGACAAAGATTAATTTGCCAAGGATGGCACATTCCACACAAGTTTGCGGGAACATTCAAGGATACGAAACGTCAAAAGAAGATTAAGTGGCGAACGACCAAGAGACTCAACCTGAAACGGATTTTATGGGATCAATCCACTACTTTAGCAAGGAGTCACATGAATGAGTTTGCACCAACGTCGACTATCACCAGTCGATGGTTATTAGATGACAGGATGAAGTTAGAAAAATGGAAGTGATCAACCTTGAGTCTACGGCAAGTACAAGCCTGTGTGGGGAGAAAACCACTAAAGCTGACCGGACCGTGCGTCAAACACTGTCCATAAGGTGGTTCCTAGATATTTTTATGTTTTAGCTTGTTTTGTTCGGCGTTTGAAGCCATGTTAGGGATGTTTTTTTTATGTTTGGATTTTTACTTTAAATAATAAAAGTAATATTAGATGTATCTTTTGTTTTTTATAGGTTATATTTGTTCACAAGTGTACACAATGTGGTCAGTAATTAATTGTATGAAGTGCTTCATAAGAGGGTAGTACAACGTGTAGAAATGGGGCATGCTATAATTCTGGTCCAACATAATTATCCAATGCTCCCCACACAGGTGGACTAGCAAGTATTATTACATGGATTATTGTAGATAGTGCTGTAGTATGCATATTGTTTAATGATTTATATGAGACATGAATCGTATTAATAATCGTCTAATGAATATAATTTTTTAATAAGTATCTTATAGAAAAATGGCTCTAACCGTCGATAGTGGGTCTAGCAGCAGCAACAACAACGAGAATCCCGACGTTGCTACTCTTATCGCACAGCAACTACAAGCCATCATCACTCAAGTAGCTAACAATACAACAATGCAATACTGTAATGACATTGTGGAAATGGAAATATGGAAGCAATTGATGCTCTTTTAAGATTTCCCCAATCTTGCAATCCCAAGGAGTTACGATGGAAGGTAGTGGAGAATAGCACTTACTCGTTGGATCGAGAAAAAGGAAAATGTAATTGATATCAGAGGTTGTGGCTGAGAACCATAAAGTAAGAATTCAAACTAGCTCACTAGTAAATAGGCTTTGACTTGGTGGAACGACTCATTGCCCAGCAAAGTACGTGGTGGCTGCATTTGTTGAAAAATTGTGTGGGGGGAAATGTAAAAAAAAAACTATATCATGGAACGATTTAAAGCATTAATGGTTGAAGATATTTTTTTCCCAAGTAATGAAATGGAAAAGTTGGAGAAATGAGTTCTAGAATCACAAGATGTGGGAGCTAATCAGACTGCTATACACTGATAGATTTCATGAGTGGCCCAAGCTTGGGGTCCACATTTAGTTACAGCACCCTGAGTCACATCGTATTAGGGTACATTGCTGGACTGGCTCCTGAATTTAAAAGGAATGCGATCGTGCAACCCAACCAACTACCATTCAGACTGCAATATAGGGTGGAATTCTATACAAACGAAGCGATCATTGAGGGACATTGACAAAAGGTAGTGTTAAGAGAAAGGGAGTGGAGACCTAGAAAGATTAGAGGATCATTTAAAAATAACAAGAAGTAAAGACGGCAACTGGGTTCTGGCAACAACTCCTGCTATAAAAAAAAGAGAACGAAGCCGGAACTCAAAAATATAGAAAAAAAAAAACTCTAAGTGTAACAAGTGCTTTACTCATCAACCAGTAAATGGATTCTGCAGATTGTGCTTTAATTGTTAGAAACCAGGTCATTTTGCCAGGGATTGTCGGCACCTTGCCCGGTTCAAGCGCAAGTAGGCTCGTCCCAGCAATGTTTTGTTTAGAAATAGTAACAATTCGAGAGTGTGCTATTATGTGTAAGCTCAGATCATTCCGTAATACTTGTCCCAAGTTTAAATCGATACCTGGACAAGTGTGGAAATCATTAGCTTTGGAGGCGGCCGAAATAACCAAGAAATGGAAATCCCGGGGAGGGTGAAGAGCGGTTCAAATGGTGAATGTGGAATGCAAGGAAGCGTCCAGGATCCTAAAGATGTAACAAGGTTACGATTCCTCATAATATACATCTTGTTACCATATATTTATTCTGGACCATTTTATTTTCCTTTAACTGAATTTGCGCCCCTACTTGTATTGTGAATACCTTAGCATTGTGAACCTGTTTATGTAATAGAAGTAGCAGATAGGTAAGAAAGGTAAGTGGAATAGAATATCCGTACTAAGTCAAACTTAAACTAGGAGGTTCCCTGTTTAGCATAAACTTAATACCTTTAGGTCATGGAAGCTTTGATGTGATTGGGGAATGATTTGTTTATCCAACAATAAGCTGATAGTATGTCCAATGAGAAGGTAGTAAAATACCCATGAGATGTAAGGATCCTTTATTGTACATGGAGAACGGTTTTAGGAATCACCAAAGCATTGAAGAGTGCAAGGAGGATGAACAAAGTTAAAGCGATTATCTGTGTATGTGAATTTGAAGCAGTGTTTCCAGAAGACTTGTCAGGATTGCCTCCGCAAACGACAGAGTGGAGTTTCCATAGATTAAGTTCCTGAGCGACTGCCAATTGCGAAGTCTCCATAAAATCGTTTAGACACCTTAGAGATGCAAGATTGTCTGGCACTGCAAGAGTTGCAAGACAAGGGTTTTTATACGAACCTGAGTCATTCTCCCTGGGGAGGCGCCCAGTATTATTATTGTTTTAAAAAGAAGGATGTTTTCACTATTCGGTAATGTTAAATCGATTATAGAGAACTGAACAAGTTGACGGTTAAGAATTGATATCCTCTTCCAAGGATTGATGATTTTTGACCACTACAGGGAGCCGTAGATTTTTCTCCAAGATAGACCTTCAGTCAGGTTTTCAATCAATCAAAGGTGTTGTTACTACGCGTTGCATAAGACGACATACCTAAGACGACATTCGAACACGATAACGAAGACAATTTTGATTTAACGGTTATGCCTTTTGGGCTAAACCAATGCACCTGCAGTTTTTATGGGACCTGATGAAGCAGGGTTTTGTAAAACCGTACTTAGACAAGTTGTTTTTTTGTGTTCATACAATGGACATCTAATCCTACCAACGACTAAGGAAACCATGGAATGTTCCATTTGGGTTTGTGTAGGCAATTGTTAAGGAAGAAAGCTGTAACCAATTCTCCAATTTGAATTTAGGTTGCAAAGTTGCACTTTCTTCTATTCACATATTGTCTAACCAAATGGTAATACATGTAACCCAAGCAAAAAGAATTAGTAAAGAAAAAAAAATTGAAGTCCCCTACGACCCTCTGAATTTCGATCATTTTTTGGGATTAGCCGTTATTATCGACGTTTATCGCAAATTTATACAAAATTGCTAAACTCTTACCTCGTTAACTTCAGAAGAATCAAAAGTATGTGTGGGCAGGGAGCAAAGAAGAATCTTTTCAAACTTTCTAAAGAATACTTGTGTAATGCACACCAATATGACAGCTAACCTGAACTGATGGAAAATTTTGTGTTTATTATGATCATCAAACAAAGGATTGGGTGTGTATTTGCAAAAGACCAAGTTTTTTGCCTATGCATCGAAAGCAATTGAAAACCTATGAGAAGAATTATATGACGCATGATTTGGAACTGGGAGCTGTTGTGTTCGCTCTCAAGACTTGGAGACATTATCTGTATTTACTAAAGTGTTAGCCATATCGAATCAAAAAAGACTCCAACACATTTTGATACATAGGGAGCAGAATATGCGGCAAAGAGTGGATTGAGTTGTTTAGTAATTACGAGTGCGAGATTCATTACCATCCTGGTAAGGCGAATGTAGTGGTTGATGCACTGAGTAGGAAGACGGTTGAAACACTAGGACGTGTAAGGGCTCAGTTACAATGACTGTTGCAAAATAGAATAAGAGAAAAGATACAAGTAGCCAAATTGAGCCTTAAGCAGAGAAGATACTTATGGAGAATCTTCTGCATGGTTTAATCAACAAGATGAAAAGAAACAGGAGGTTGAGAGTTTTGTATTTTATGACCTAATCTGGGTCTAATGATAGGAAGATGTGGAGAATGATAAACATAGGTACGCAGCTCACAAGTCTAAGTATTTTGTGCATCCGGGAGCTGATAAGATGTACTATGACCTTCGAGATAGGTATTGGTGGCCGGGAATGAAGAGAGATATTGCTACTTATGTTAGTAAGTGTTTGACATGTTCAAAGGTAAAGGCTGAGCATCAGAGGCCTTCGGGTTTACTGCAACAACTTGAGATACCTCAATGGAAGTAGGATAAGATCACTATGGATTTTATCACTAAGTTACCTAGGTCAAAAAGTGGGAATGACATGATTTGGGTTATAGTCGATAGACTGACTGTTAGCCTCACTTTTAGTGAAGCTGGCGTCTTACACGTGAATTGGACTAGTTTTGGACACTGCGTGTCACGCAGGGGTCTTTTATGTTAACTAGGAATAGTTAGCTTTTTCTTTTAGTATAAATACCCCTCATGGCTCTCCATGAGGGGGTGGATGTTCATTTTTCTTTTTTCTTTAATCTAATATTCCATCTTTGGTGTTCATCCCCTCTCTCTACTTTCTCTCACTAAAACTACACAATGAATTATCTAGTTTATTTTGATCAACCAAGACCTCCCGAAAAGGTGTTTTATTAAGCGTACAATTGGTATCAAGAGCTAACCGGGGGTGTATTGTATTCGTGGGTGTTGTGTTAGTGATTTCGTTTTTTTTGTGCTTAATGGTTCGGCTTATTGAGCTTAATGTTTCGGATTATTATTTTTTTTCTTTCCATGCTTGTCCTAACCTTGAGCTTAAGAAAAAAATTCACACGACGTGATACAAGTGACAAGAAAAAAAATCAAGATCCACAAGACTCGGTGCAAACCACGAACGAGTTTCCTTCTGTGTGAACCGAACAAGCGTACCATGTTGGAACCGATCGAGTGACATTAACGTGGCAACCGAACGTGCTTAATACTTTTTGCACGAACGAGTAAAATTGTGACTCAACCGAACTATTAACTCTAAGGACCTGAACAAGGTGGATCGAACAAGGGTATCAAACAAGGTGGGATCGAAACATGGTGGATCGAACAAGGGAGGCTCGAACAAGGTGGAGTCGATACAGGTAACAACAAGGGTGGATCGAACAAGGGTGGACCGAACGAGTGATTTACTTTGAGGACCGATCGAGTGACTTTCTTCATGGACCGAACGAGGGACTTTTAGCTTGGATCGAACAAGGACAATCGAACTAGTGAAATCACTTTTGGATCGAACAAGCGGACTCGAACGAGAAGAACCGAACGAGCGGGGGAGGGGGGGGGTACCGAACGGCAAATCGATCGCGAATGGAATCGAACGAGCAAATTTTTTTTGGACCAAACGAAATTTTTTTAGAAAACTTGTGGACGAAAAAAAGGGTTTCATAAACAACAACAACCAAGCCATAACTTTTGATCCGTAAGTCCGTTTTAGGCCCGTGACCTCTCAAATCGAAGAGAAAAACGAGACGGATCACGTTGTAACCACCCTATCCAAGTTTCTCTCTAACAATCCAACCCACATCTCACTTATTGTTCTTGGTTGATTCATTAGATTACTAGTATTCTTCAACGACAACAACAACGATTTCACCAACAATTAATTTTTTATTCACGGTTTTTTCTTGATTTAGTAAAATCCCGTAAATGTCGATTCGTTTTACGGTTTAAGTCATAGAATTGTAAAATCCCGTGAACGTTAATTGATTTCACCAACACAACAAACACAATACATTACACTAAAACGATCCTTATCAAAATTCACCTTCATTCATCATGGCTAATATTGAATTTTAATGACTACGGAGTTATTGTCCGATGTTATTTATCTGGGATTGAAGTAGTATTTCACGAGGAGTGTACTTATTTCGTCTTTGTTTTTCGTCAACGAAGATGACTTGTTCGGGCATATACGGTTTGTGATGAAGACTTGATGTATCTAGTTATACTCGATGTAAGGAGTTACATTGTAGTACTCACGGGTTATAGCTATCACTTTAAGGAGTTACATTGTAGTACTCAGTGTCTCACGTAGTTGAGGAGTTTTTCAAGAGGTGTTGTATTTTTTATATACTTTTGGGTGAGTATATGGTACTTAGAGATTTGCCTCTGCACCGTTCTTCATCACGCGGATAGTACAAGATTAAGTCACAAGTCGGGAATTTTGCTTCATTCTCGGGTTCGTTTCATCGGGTTGTCTCCATCAGTGGTCATCAGTATTAGCCTACAGAATAGATAAGGGGAGTTAGTTTGGGTTGATCAAGAGAAAATTGTAAAGAGAGTACCGACATCTTCTCACAGAGCATTGCTTATGCAATCACGGGCTATGAAGCTAAGTAAGCATTCCAGTTGGCATAAGATGTACACATGTGTAGGATGATTCCTCAGTTAGTCATCATCCTGGAGGGAGAAATGTGTACATCCGGTACTTAGTTGATTTTTTATGTTACCGTTTTGATGTTACCGTCTCGACTACATAGAGGGAAAATTGCGTACACTCGGGACTTAATTGACTTTGGTGTAGCAATTCATATCTGCACTTTCCTGGAGGGAGAAATGTTCACATCAAGGACGCACAACAAGTTCACTTGATCGGGCTTTATAAAATATGCCGGAGATTAGTCCGCAGAGATGATTAGTGCTTCAACTTGTTACTTTGGTGTCACGGTTTCGACTTCGGTAAAGGGATAAAATGTGTACTTTGGGCTGAATTCAATCAAGACTGGGATGCTTCCTAAGTGAGACGATGTTGATGATATCATCCCTCCCTTAAGATCGGTGTACTAATTCTTATCAGTCTAAGGGGTGTCTGTTTGGGAGGGAGCTGAAGAAGTTCAGAGCATAATTCATATCAAAGCCGAAGTATTCGGATAAGAGAACTTCAAGGATGACAAATGAGATGCAGATTCTGATATACTTCGACATGACCAGAAGTGCAAGAATATGAAGCATTCTCAAGACATGCAGCTAATTCAGAAACTTCGTGATGACCAGAAGCGTATGAAGAAAGTTTTTGAAGTCATGTCAGGAAGTTATGTGCAAAAATCCAATCAAAACCGGGTTCGGTAGAGAAAACTTCTATGTCATCCTCAACATTTCGTTCGTCTACAAGCTGAAGAAATAAAGCTGGAGTATTCAAGTAGATCGTCAAAGATATTCTCAAGGAATACTGGACTTCATTCTTATCATTTTTCTTTATTTTTGCTTGTAGGGAACATTGTAACCAATTCACGTGTGACGCCATCTTGGAGGGAGATTGTTAGCCTCACTTTTAGTGAAGCTGGCGTCTTACACGTGAATTGGATTAGTTTTGGACACTGCGTGTTACGCAGGGGTCTTTTATGTTAACTAGGAATAGTTAGCTTTTTCTTCTTGTATAAATACCCCTCATGGCTCTCCATGAGGGGGTGGATGTTCATTTTTCTTTTTTCCTTAATCTAATCTTTCATCTTTTTGTGTTCATCCCCTCTCTCTACTTTCTCTCACTAAAACTACACAATGTTTTATCTAGTTTATTTTGATCAACCAAGACCTCCCGAAAAGGTGTTTTTGTTCCTTGTCAAAGCCTTTAGTGAAGATATTTGCATACTGATAGCAAAATGTATTTGTGTTTGTTGGGTGTCGTGATTTTAAGCTTATTTTGAGTTTAGTTTTGCTGTCGTTTTTTTTGTTGTCAAACTGTGCTCGAAATTAATTTTGTTTCTATTGTCATAAAACTGTTAAACAGTGTTTTTGTTTTTTTGGGTCCATTTATTCTCCACATCTTTATCTCCTGTTCATTTTTTGTCTCATAGCAGTTTACAAGCTTATAAACAGCTTATTTTTAAGCTTGGTTTGTGGTCCAAAGTGTGTACAAGAAAGAGACCGAGTGATTTTGTCATACAACTCGAACGAGTGCACCACAACGATCGAAAAGCCAAGGTTTCGAACTAGCAAAAGTTTTCGAACTAGCAACTATCGAACGAGCTATTTGAATCGAACAAGCCAAGGTTCGAACTAGCAAAAGTATCAAACCAGCATAGGATCGAACTAGCCATCGATCGAACTAGCCATCGATCGAACTAGCCATCGATCGAACTAGCCATCGATCGAACTAGTTGATCCGAACGAGAGGATCGAACTAGTTGAACCGAACGAGCTCAATCTTTAAGCAATCGAACGAGTGGTTTTTTGCTAGACCGAACGAGTGAAAATCTTTTATGGACCGAACGAGTTTAAACATGGGTGAATCGAACGAGTGATGTCATTTGTGACTCGAACTAAAACAAACCGTGTCAACTCGGTATTTACCGAGTTGACCGGGTCAAACTCAACATATCTACAACATCACCATAACTACAACATCAACAACGACAGCCCAAGCAAACATATCCACAAGCTATCCTATATAAACCCATCGTCACTTCTCCATCAAGACTCGAAACAGAAACATACAATGAAACCTTTGATCTCTGAGTTTGTGTTTATGTGTCACCAACTCCTTTTTTTGACTAAACACATAATCATCATCGATCTTTGTAGGTTACTCAACCTTTTCAATTTTCGAATGTAAATAATGATTTATAACAACTTTGTTATAATCATTTCTTTATTTCGATTGATTCACAAAACAATGAAACATATACCTACCCGAGACCAATTGAATGATCTTGAAGCTGTAAATCCTCTTGGGTCCTTCATAGGTTAGATGAATCGACAACAAGCAGAAACTAATTTGATAATCAGTATTAAGCCAACTTGTTTAAAGGGTTAGAAGTATAGTTGCTTTCTTGTGATCATAAAAGCTTTGAGTTGAGATTCGATGTTTAAAGGTATTTGTCTTGTTATCTTTGAAGATGGGAAAGTGTCTGGTTGTTGGATGTAAGCAATGGGGGCGGATGATTTTGAGAAATATTAGGGTTGATATGTGTTGTTGGGGACTTTAATATACTGATTATTCGAGTATGTATATTGGGCTTGGACTATGGTGATGTTTTACCTATCACGGGCCGGTGATATTAACATTGGGCCACGCCATAGTAAAATACAAGTGGGCTGCGCTATCTTTTGGACTAATGTTATATGGCTCGTGTTATCGGATTTACCAGGTTTAAAACACTTCATGACGGGTAATGTAAAAGTGACCGGGTTTTATCGCTTGGACGGCCGTACTTATGGTATATTTTTTAGCCGTGTATCCGTTAAACAACCATCAACAAAATTCACGAACAACAACACAACAAACACAATATATTACACTAAAACGATCCTTATCAAATTTCACCTTCATTTATAATGGCTAATATTGAATTTTAATGACTACGGAGTTATTGTCCGATGTTATTTATCTGGGATTGAAGTAGTATTTCACGAGGAGTGTACTTATTTCGTCTTTGTTTTTCGTCAACGAAGATGACTTGTTCGGGCATATACAGTTTGTGATGAAGACTTGATGTATCTAGTTATACTCGATGTAAGGAGTTACATTGTAGTACTCACGGGTTATAGCTATCACTTAAAGGAGTTACTTTGTAGTACTCAGTGTCTCACGTAGTTGAGGAGTTTTTCAAGAGGTGTTGTATTTTTTATATACTTTTGGGTGAGTATATGGTACTTAGAGATTTGCCTCTGCACCGTTCTTCATCACGCGATTAGTACCATAGAGTAAGTCACATTCGGGGATTTGCCTTCATTCTCGGTTTCGTCTGTCGAGGTTGTCTCCATCAGTGTGACATTCAGTATAGCCTACCGAATAGATAAGGGATTTAGTTTAGAGTTTGATTCAAGAGAGAAATAGTAAAGAGAGTACACGACATAACATACTTCTCGACAGAGCAATTGCTTATGCAACACGGGCTTATGAAGCTATGTAAGTTGGTGTCCAGTTGGCATAAGATGTACACATGTGTAGGATGATTCCTCAGTTAGTCATCATCCTGGAGGGAGAAATGTGTACATCCGGTACTTAGTTGATTTTTTATGTTACCGTTTTGATGTTACCGTTTCGACTACACAGAGGGAGAAATTGCGTACACTCGGGACTTAATTGTCTTTGGTGTAGCAATTCATATCTGCACTTTCCTGGAGGGAGAAATGTACACATCAAGGACGCACAACAAGTTCACTTGATCGGGCTTTATAAAATATGCCGGAGGTTAGTCCGCAGAGATGATTAGTGCTTCAACTTGTTACTTTGGTGTCACGGTTTCGACTTCGGTAAAGGGATAAAATGTGTACTTTGGGCTGAATTCAATCAAGACTGGGATGCTTCCTAAGTGAGTCGATGTTGATGATATCATCCCTCCCTTAAGAACGGTGTATTAATTCTTATCAGTCTAAGGGGTGTCTGTTTGGGAGGGAGCTGAAGAAGTTCGGAGCATAATTCATATCAAAGCCGAAGTATTCGGATAAGAGAACTTCAAGGATGACAAATGAGATGCAGATTCTGATAAACTTCGACATGACCAGAAGTGCAAGAATATGAAGCTTTCTCAAGACATGCAGCTAATTCAGAAACTTCGTGATGACCAGAAGCGTATGAAGAAAGTTTTTGAAGTCATGTCAGGAAGTTATGTGCAAAAAATCCAATCAAAACCGGGTTCGGTAGAGAAAACTTCTATGTCATCCTCAGCATTTCGTTCGTCTACAAGCTGAAGAAATAAAGCCTGGAGTATTCCAGAAGATCGTCAAAGATAGTATTCTCAAGGAGAAATACGGGACTTCATTCTCATCGATTTTTCTTCTATTTTTTTGCTTGTAAGGGCACATTGTAACAATTCAGCGTTTACGTGTGACGCCATCTTGGAGGGAGATTGTTAGCCTCACTTTTAGTGAAGCTGGCGTCTTACACGTGAATTGGACTAGTTTTGGACACTGCGTACCACGCAGGGGTCTTTTATGTTAACTAGGAATAGTTAGCTTTTTCTTTTAGTATAAATACCCCTCATGGCTCTCCATGAGGGGGGTGACAAGTTCATTTTTCCTTTTATCCTTAATCTAATTATTCCATCTTTTGTGTTCATCCCTCTCTCTACTTTCTCTCAGAAAACTACATAACAATGATCATCTAGTTTATTTTGATCAACTCAAGACCTCCCGAAAAGAGGTTTTTTGTTCCTTGTCACCAAGACCTTCCACAACCTCCGACCAAGCTTTACACACACACCTCCACTACAACATGCCCTTGGGTCTTTTCCGCTTATCTATTGCAAGATTAATTATTTAACCCTTTTTTGCCTTTACGCTTTCAGCCCCTTTTTGCTTATATTCTGCTTATTTAAACAAGCTGTTTAGCTCATTTTATTTTTCCTAGATTCAGCATTACTCAAAGTACTTTTTATAATTTTTTCAGAATTTACCCATTAGTTTACTATTTTCTATGCTTTTAATTTAAATCTGTTTTTTAATTTATAAAAATTAAATAAAAGTCAAAAAAATATAATTTTTTTCTAAAATTTTTATTAATCATTTAGGATTGTTAAAAATAAAATTTGCATTTTTTGGGTTAAATTTGTAGATTTTAGGTATTGTTAAAAGACGAGTTTTTGATCCGTTATCGTTTTTTAGGTTAAAATCCTTATTGCTTCGTTTTTAAACCGTGCCTTTACTTGTTTTTGCATTTTATTTGTAGAAATAGAAAACCAAATCAAATCTTTGATATTCAAGCATTCTTCCACAAACGTTACCTCGATTTTCCATTCACGCCTCGTCGAGAAATGACCCGAAAAGGTTTTTTGGGATTTTGCTTTGGGTAAAAGTAATTTCCTTTTAAAAGCCCTCTTGGAATACTTCTCTTACTATTATTGATATTATCCTTATTATATATTTATATTATATATTTTTTATATATTATATTTATATGTAGTAAAAGGTTGTGAATCATTTTTTAAACAAAGTGTCAAACACTGGAGAAAGAGGATCACGGATGAATGAGATATAAAATTCATTCGGATATAGAAATCTCTTGGATTGGACTTCAAAGAATATCCCCGGATCAAAAATCTTGTTTCTAGTTCCGAAGGAAAAGAAACTTCAAGATCGGATCCGAGAGAATCATTAGAAGGAATGAAGTCCGAATTCAGCATAAGGGTGGTATTGGTGGGTGACACATTAGGCAAATAAACACGAGGTTCTCCCATAACAACGCTAGTCAAGTCGCCCTGATCGGGCTCAGTCTCAAAGAGAAACGAATCATACTCGGAAAGAGAGTTATCAGCATGAGTAGTGGTACTGCCACTACTCGTCTTTTCCGTATGATCGCTAAAAGTCTCGAATTCGGGTAAAGAATTATCCGAATAAGAGAGAGAAGTATCAGACTTCTTAAAGAAAGAGTCACTATCCTCAACGGGGATAGGAAAAGTAGAAGGAAACTTGAGCACGCAATCAGGAGTGGGGTTGTCATTCAAAGATTCGATCTTAGCAATAAGAAGATAGATATTCAATAATTTATCACGAAGTATATCATCCTTCACCTCTTCTAGTCGTGACTAGCACATAGAAACGAGGCGGTGATGCCTCAATGTAATCGATGTCCTCAAAAGAATCGTCACTTTCTAGCATAAGTAGCTTATAAATTCATTTCTTCAAGTCAAATTGGGGAAATCTTTAAACGAATTATTCTAAACGGTTCTACTTGAGGGCAAGTAGAAGTCAATGTGGGATATTCAGATAACATCAAATAGTTAATACATTTTAATATCAAATTCCCTTTAAAAATGCTTACAAATATGCTATTAATGTATGAAAATGTTACTTAATTGTTTATTATTAGTTTTCAGGGACCAAGTGAGCATTTTAGCAAAACACAAGGGATTTGGACAAGAAATGCACCAAAGTGAAGAGCCCAAGGCACTTTATGACGTAACGTCCCCGAAGGATTACGCCGTAACATACTCCAACGAAGAAATGAGTCATCACACCCTTTAAAGTGTCTCCAAGATTACGCCCTAACATTCAAATATATACTAGAGATGATGTGTCTGACTCAGCATTACGGCGTAACATATGCGACAGAGGTTACAGCCGTAAACACCTTTTATGCTATAAGATAGGGGAGGGGGGGGGGGGGGAGGAATTACTAGCAAGATTACGAACCGAAACATCCCATAAGGTGTTAACGCCATAAACCATTCGAACCTATAAATGTGAGCCCTCGTCCATGACACATTCAACATCACACTTCACCACCACCACTTCACACCCAGTTCTAAGCGTGGTGAACCAAACCCGAAGGTTTGAAGCATTATCCATCTGAAGGTCCAAGGAAAGCACTAGAAACTTATGTATTCAATCATTCATATACATTCTAATGGTAAAATTAGTGAGATGATTCAATCCATGTCTTTATTCATTAATTCTTGCATTGTTGTTACTATGAGCGGCTAAGCACTCTAGTGTTATGCTAACCATGTAGTTACCAGTGTTGTGATTATGATTTCCAGTTTAATTATGGTTCTGTTAGATATCCTTATAGCCTTTCATTTGATCCCCATGTTTTGGTAGTATAGAGGGTGGCTTAGATCTTATTAATCCTGATATTAGACTTACCATGTTGAACTTGGGTTGACATCTATCCCTAGTGTAGGAATTAACCAAATTACCGTCTTTGTCACATTAAATACTTAAAAAGTATGAGAACTCTTTTAGAGGGGGTTAATAATCCGTTTAGATTATAGATTGGTGTTAAGGGTAGTTGGGGTTTAAACACTGCAAGCTTGGATGCCCTGCTCGTGTGATCGTAGAGGAATGTGGGATCGCAGAGTAAGCATATGACCGACCTTAAATGAAAATTCGGGTCTGTCAACTTTTGAACCACTAATGGAACTTATAAATAAACATTGTCATAAGAAAACTGTAATCATAAAGCATTGGATAATGGAAATGGTAGTTAGCAGCCTTTCTCCCTAATATCTTCTATCTATTTATTTTATTGCATTTACTTTTTTGTAATTCTTAAAATCAATCTTCAAACCATTTTAAAATGTAACAATAATCAAATTAGAACTATTTAAGCTTAGCTCTTGGAACGACCTCAGATTTACCAAGCTACTACACTATATACGATCAGGTTCTCTACCCGTTAGTGCGTGTATCGATAATCGAGTTTTATAAATTTAAAACTGATCAAAATATATTTAAAGCAAAATACGCATCACAAGTGATTCAATCATTCCACTCTTTAGTGAAGATAACAAAGAAGACTTCAAGCTTCAAGTGTTATTAGTTAAGTAGAGTTATCACACTTATGATATTTATCCACCTTAATCTATTTGTCTTGTGTTATCATATGTGTATGATAGGTTGGTATTTTAGGCCTTAAAATACGTAGTGTGTTAGATTGGTTCTATCTCGAAGTAGAACTCGGTATTTAGCTTAGTACCGGTAAAAGTGTAAACGACGTGTACGGTTTTATCCGCCTAAAAGGAGCTTGTTGACATAATGAAGAAAACTCTCGAGTTGGGTACTCAGGGAGTGGAGTAGGGAGAAGAGGAGCTTTATAGCCGAACCACTATAAATCATCGTGTCTTTGGTTTGATCTTTCTTATCTTTACTTATTTACATTCCGCATTTAATTATTTATCTATTACGTCGCTATCATATACACTTGTATATATCTCTTGAGTTCACATAAGTCGACAATCTAAGTTTTAATTTTAAAACGGTAAAAACTATTCAACTCCCCTTATAGTTTCCATAATTGGTATCAGAGCCAGGTTACCGAAGATCTTTAACGTATATTTTACATTAAAGCTTAAATCGATCTATGAATTCAGATAAATATCTAAAAGGGCAATCTATGCAAAGACCACCTCTTTTTGAAAGTGATCATTTTATTTATTGGAAAAATAGATTTAAAACTTATGTGAAAGCAAAAGATTTAGATCTTTGGCATATTATCTTTAATGGTGATTTTCCACCGGTTACTAGAAACAAAGAAACCCAAGTTTTAGAAATGTTTCCTTTTGAACAACAAGATGATGATCTTAAAAAGAAACTTGCTAAAAATAATGAAGCTAAAATGGTTCTTTATAATGCTTTACCTAAAAAGGAATACGAAATTTAATCAAAGTTTTCTAGTATGCTTTTGTGTAAAAGTTTTGTAGTACTTGTGTCAAAGTGAAGAATTCTATCTCAGGATAATGGGAAATTGCACACTGCAATGGGAATGAAAATATTTAGCTCGTGGTATTTTGCTACTTTTCGTAATATGTTTCCAATATCGAAGAATGAAGTGTTTAAAGAAAAAATAACCTGATGGAATTATGATGGTGAAGCGGTGAAATTACCCCTGAGATTCGTATGTTATGTTTATGAAAAAAATGGAAAATAAGAAAATCGTCATCGTCAAAAGAAGGAAAGGATAATGCTAGTCTGTCATTGATCCTAAACCTGATAAACTACTTGGAGAACGATTGATTCATTGATATGTGGTAAAAATAAACTGATATATAGTTTGTAAAAAGTGGTCGATATCACCACTTGCCTTGTAAAAGTATGTAGAAGTTGGGATGATTGGGAAGTTGACCGTTATGGGAACGCCAACTTAGGTTGTCTTTCTCATTTCTATGATCGAGACGTTTGTATATATTTTTGAGTCTTTATCATGGAATGGTCAGGAAAGTTA
The DNA here is from genome assembly GCA_026074375.1 of Tanacetum coccineum. Lineage (NCBI taxonomy): Eukaryota > Viridiplantae > Streptophyta > Magnoliopsida > Asterales > Asteraceae > Tanacetum > Tanacetum coccineum. The sequence goes on along the minus strand of BQNB010004730.1, from coordinate 55,399 downwards.
CTAGCAACTATATACCTTATTTGTTCAGGCTTAATCTATTTGTTTTGTGAATTTTATTTAACAACAATTTACTTCCCTTTCCTAACAATTAACCCTGGGTTTTACTCGAACAAGGATGTGATCGAGTCATGCATGTCTATTCCGTCGTTACAGCCATGTATGTCTGATTCAGCTGCCTTGTTGGTTTATTACTTTTAGTGAAAGTTAGAAGATCCTCACCCTATATCATTCTTTATCCTAACCCTTGGTTAAACTCGAATGAGGATGTGATCGAATTATACATGTCTATTCCATAGTTACGGCCATGTATGTATGATTCAGCTGCCTTGTTAGTGTGTTACTTTTGGTAAAAGATTGTTAGAATGATCAACCCATTAAGCCTATTAACCCAACTTACTTTTTAACTTGTTACTCCTTAGCTCTAGTGGGGAGATGTGTATCCTTGCCAAGCATATGATAGAAAATTAATCACGACCAAGCAATTGAGCGTACCCATTAAATGTTACACCCTAGATTAGTTGAGTGATCTGAGTGTTTTTATTTCCATATTCGTGAGGTGCTTGGTTTTGTACAGGTGATTTAATGAAAGAATGCTTAAAGGAAAAAAAATCCTTAACTTCGGTTAGGATATATTTTCAATAAATTTATAGAGTCTACTTTAGGACAAGTAGGATTCAAGTGGGGGGGATATTTGATGACACAAATAACTTTACTTTATAATAGCATCATAATATCCAAATAAATTACCCACTTTTATATAATTATTACAAGAATTGTTACTTAATTGTTTAAAGTTGTTAATTATAGTAATTATGGAGTACATTGTGAAGACAAGCTAAATGACGTACATTTTAGAACTTAAATGATGATATTTGAAGATTGCTTATTTTTGACTACATACTCCGTATCCATGAATGAAGATACGGCGTATCAGCGTCTGGACTTCACAAGAAAACTCGTATGTTCAATACCCAATACGGCGTATTCCACTGAATGAACATACGTCGTATCCAACTGGTCAAACAATCAAAGATCCTGCATTAAATGTGATTAGAGACAGTTATTATTGATTGATTGTAAACGTAGCACGCACTCCAATGGATTCACCTCTATACGTCGTATTGTCCTTACTCAATACGGCGTATCCACTCAAATTCAGAGACTATGAATAGAAGACTCAAAAACGAGTTTTAAGGGTGCTAAATCATATTCTCAATATCATAAACATAAAGTCGATTTTCTAAAGAGACGAAGAGCAGCCAAGGTCAAGCATCAAACTTAATTCCATAGAAGACACCGTGTAATTCCTATACTCTTGTAATCATTCGATTTTTGGTATCGTTCGTTAACTCAGTTAGTTTACCTTGGTTGTTTGATTATACTTGTATTATTACAATGGTTATGGGCTAATCCCTCGGTATTAGCCATCTTATAGAAGCTTCAATGTTTGGTTATTGTTTAATCTTGATGCTTAAATTTATCATTGATAATTATTAATTATTTAACACCTCAAACTTGTCTATGTTGCCCCCCCCCTTGAAATGCGACCTATCATTCAACTGGGTCGATGAGACTTACCAGTTGAAATTTTTTTTTTAAAAAGATACAAATAAAGGCACACCATATTGTGTTTTATATATCTGGACCAATAGGATCACAAATAATGTTTTATCTTTGCCTTTAGATTAGTGAGCTTAGTTGGACTGACAGTGGTGACCTTTGACCCAACAGTCCGTTTCTTAATCAATCGGGTAAAGACTTGAATAGTACACAACCAGCATATACAAACCGTCAATAAGTAAAGTCTTTAAAGTCCCGATGGGCTAGGTTTTAATAAGATCAGCCCCCCACCCATGATTTAATCCCTAAGATAGATTATAATTAAACTAAAGGATGCTTTATGCGGATGCGTTAATTATGACAGGATTCAACGTGTCTAGGTCTTAGGAAGAAGTCTCGCCTAAGTCTTAAGAATGATGCCTGAACCATTGGCTTTGTTGCCAACTTTTCCACCTTTGCAATCCTTTTTCAAGTGTCCAGGTTTCCCACACTTCCAACAAGTCACTTTAGACTTTTTGTTAGGATCAACCCTTGTGTTATCATGATGTTTACGTTTACCCTTGTTGCCATTGTACCTGGAGGAGTTGTTATGCTCCACCATATTGACAACTGAAGGACCAACAACATTGTTGCCTTTTGGCTTGTCACTATCCTGCACCCTGAGGGACTCCTCAATGCATAGATGACTGTCCAACTCAACAAGAGTTAACTCCTCCTTGAGATGTTTTAAGGTGTGCTTGAAATCTTTCCAAGAAGGAGGGACTTTGTCAATGATACAAGAGACCTAAATGGCCTCATCCATGTTTATCTTATGTTGTGTAAACCTTCCAAATATACCAAGAAGTTCATTGTATTATTCCAAGACTGGTCTTGAATCAATCATTTTGTAATTTGTGAAATTACTAACAAGGAACTTCTTACTTGATGCATCCTCAGCCATATATTTGGCCTTCAAGGAATTCCATAGTTCTTTGGAAGATTCAACATTCTGGTAAATTTCAAATAAAGAATCTGACATACCATTGAGGATTAAACCTCTGCAGACATAGTCATCATTGTCCCACTTGGCCCTTTTCCTGATTTGTTCCACGGTTGCATCATCACTACCATCTTCAGGAATATGAGTAGTCAGCACATACACCACACTCATGCTAGAAAGCAAGAAGTGCATCTTGTTGATCCCAACTCAGATCTTGCTAACCTTGTAAAAGGCTTAGTTGTATTGAATAGATTCAAGACACCTATGCTAGAAACTTTGTTAATACTAAAGTATATCTCTATATAAGTGTTTGGTTTTATGGGGTTAGTGGGGTGGGTATGGGTGTTTTTGTGAGGTGTGGTTGTGGGGTTTTGTTGTTTATGGTGTTGTGGGTTGGTGGGTTTGGTGGTGGGGTGTGTTTGTGGGGTTGGGTTGGGGTGGGTGTGGGGTGTGGGGGGGGGGGGTGGTGGTTGGGGGGTGTGGGGGGGGGTATTTTTTTTTTTTTTTTTTTTTTTTTTTGGTTTTTTTTTGGGGGGGGGGGGGGTGGGGGGGTGTGGAGGGTGGGGGGGGGTTGTGTTGGGGGTGTGAGTGTGTGTGAGTATTGTTTTTGGTGGGGTGGTGTGGTGGGGGGTTGGGGGGGTGTGGGTGTATTGAGTGTGAGAGGAGTTTTTTGGGTTGTTTTGTTGTGTGTTGGTTTTGGGTTGTGTGTGGTGTGTTGGTTGGGTGGTGGTTAGTTGGGGTTGGGTTGTGTTGGGGTTGTTTGTGTGTAGAAGTAGAGAGTGTGAGTGTGTGTGTGAGTTGGTGGGTTTGTGTGGGTGGGTTGTTTTGTGGGTTGGTGTGGGGGTGGGGTTGGTATTTGGGGGGGGTGGGGTGTTAGTGGTTTGGTGGTGGGGGTGTTTGGTGTTGTGGTTTGTAGGTTTTGTTTGTGTGGTGGGTTTTGGTTTGTTGTTTTTGTTGTGGTGGTATGTGAGTTGGGGGTGTGGGTGGTGTTGTGGGGTTGTGTGGGGTGTTTTAGGATGGGTTGGGGTTGTGGTGAGTGTGTTTTGTGTGGTTGTTGTTGTGTTTGGGGGTTTGTGGTTGTGGTGTGTTTTTGGGGGTGTGTTGTGGGTTGTTGTTGTTGGGGGGTGGTGGGGGTTGGGGGGTGGGGGGTGATTGTGTGGGGGGGGTGGGTGTTTGGGGGGGTTATTTGGTAATTGATTAGTAGAGGAGAGTTTTTTTTGGGAGTTTATCACATCTCTCTCTATCATGTAGGTGGGTTGAATTATAGTTTAAAAGTAAATAGTATTGTGTTTTAAGTTTTTTATATGACCATGCAAAGGCTTGTGATTACTTTGCATCACAACCCGTGCTTCCTATATTTCCATAAGTGTACGTTTCAGTGCATTTATGAGTATAAATAAGAGAAATCTTATTTATCATGGTGTTTGTTGTTTTGTCACATATAAAATCATTCAATCATCTGAAAACATTTTTCATCATACATTTGTCTTCTCAAACAACGACTACAACTCTTTAAATAGAAAACGGGTCATTGTTTGAGGGGGAGAGAATGTCAAATCATCTCGTCATGATAAAATGAGCTTTTAAAGGGAAAAGGGTTTAAACAATAACGGAATATCTCTTGGTTTGTAAGTTAATTAAGTTTAGCTTGCTTGTGCCCTATGTGTTATTTGTTTATTCCTTTAGGGTGTAGTTTGCTAAATTATGTCTATAGGTATGAGAGTTTAAAACACCAAGGACCATATGTGCTATGTGTTTAACTTGAATATATCTTATAAAACTTAATTAGCAAAATATAATAAGTTATGTAAACATGAGGGGCCAAAAGTGTTAAAAATAAAATTGTTTTATATCAAGCCCAAACCACCCCCCATCCCTGCCACTGTTCATCACACACACACACACACACTCAAAACACACACACGCACACACACTCAACCGCACACTTCAATCCTTCTCATCAAGAATTACTCAAACTTAAGGTATTATTGTTACATTGTTTCTCACACTCCAATGAACACACATCTCATTCGAATTGCATTTTAATGAGAGTTTGATCTCGGTAAACCTTAAAATCAAAATTAGGGTTCATCAAATCAAAGTTTAGTAAAATCCCAAATTGAATGAGAGGTTTTGATCAAGATGGAGTGTAGAACATCATGTTAAAACAATTTGGTTGATTGTTGTGATTTAAATGTTTCTTTTGTTTGATCTAGTGCTCAAAAAATATGGGTTTATGATAAATGTTATGAGTTATGTGTGGGATAGCTATATAATGATCATTTGTCCATCTTAGGAACGAGTTTATGTTTTTTTTGATCTCATCTAGTGTTAGTTTTTCTTCGATTGTATCTCTATGTGGGGTATTGTTGCTCGTTAGACGATAAACCCTCATCAACCAAACTCAAAAATAATATAAGTAGGCTCTAACAAATAATGTTTGATCTCATCTTATGTTGTTATTGAAAAATGGTTAAATAATTGAATCGATAGAGTCAAACCTTAAAAGACCGAACGAATGAACTATAGTGTGAATCGAATGAGCATTTTACTTTGTGAACCGAACGAATGAATTGCAGTATGAACCGAACGAGTGTCATCAAGTGTGGACCGAACGAGTGACACTTAGTGTGGACCGATCGAGCAAATTTTAATTGTGAAGAACCGAAACGTGTGTCTTCAAGGTAGGACCGTACGAGTGAAACTTAGGGTGGATACGAAATTCGAGCAAATTTTAAATGAGTAACCAAATACGAGTGAAGTGTCATCAAGCATGGACCGCTATTTCCCGAATAGATCAGTGTGACACTTAGTATGGACCGATCGAGCAAATTTTTATATGAACCGAACGAGTGATAGTCAGTGCAAACCGAATATCGAGGGTGTTATTCTTTGTGGACCAAAGATGTGAAGATGCTTCAACGCTTATCCAGTATTTGACTTGGACCCACTTAAGATCAATTTTTTTTCCTACTAAGGTTTAAGAAATCAAGTCTCCTTTGTTTTAAAATAGACATTAAAAGCTTGACAAAACCAAGGTTAACTACATTCAACTTAGTTGTTACAATAGGTGCCTTTGTCTCATACGCTATTAGTCTATCTAAGATGATTGATCTTAAAAGTGCTAAAAGTCATAAAGGTTCTCATGTATGAATGATTGTGTCACATTTAAACTGCACTCAACTCTTCTTAATCAAACTCATAGAAATACTCAATAGCAGATCTGATAGATTTGGATGATTGCTTTAGATGCTCCTGCCAAACCGACTTAAGATTGGGAATGTAATCTTCGTTTAAGCTCAGGATGTCATATCTAAGGAAGCAACTCTTCAAGTAAGTCTACGATGTTGTTATAGCTCACTCCTTTCTACCAGGCTATTCCAAGTCTCTGGCTGATGTTCTGCATATCTATATGCAAGAATTCTGGGCCTTGTTGATATTCATAATTCCGATATTGTCATAGATTCAAGATGAACAACAAAAGCACATTTCTCAATCTTTATTCAATTCAGAGATTTTCTTCAAAATTTGCCCTAAGGTCTGGTAATAAGAAGTTTGAAGAACCCACCTATTGAGAAGGAGTTTCTCGCCATTTCTTGCAGTCTTGGGTCACTCTGGGAGAAATAAGTTAAGATCACTGATGTTTATGTCCATAAGCTGCATCAACCCTGGGAGATCATTTGGTGCTTCATCAACAAATGTCTCAGTGGTAAACCATCCTACGACAGTCTTCGTCTTTCTCAAGCTCAAATCTTATGGGGAATGTACAATAACAAGAATGTTGATTATGCATATCTTCTGTGGGAGGTGATGCAACTTGTAAAAGGCCAATTCAAAAAATGCATGTTACCTAATGAGGTAAACCTGCACTAAAACATTCTTAGTGAGTGTTTACAAACACAATGCAAACACCAACAAAAGCTCAAAGAGCTAAGATCAATATTAAGCTATAAAAATCCCAAACTCCCTAAGATACCATGGTGCTAAACACAAATTTTAACTCCTAATTTGATCAAATCTCACATTTAACTTTTGAAAACTCATTTTTAACTAATCTTTAATGAATTAACAACTATCTTAAGTCAAAACCAAGACTCACTTTGACTTTTTGAGGTCAAAGTGAGTTATGCCAAACACTCCTTTACCTATTGACAGTTTTTGAAAAAGCTTAGGAAATGAAATCTATTGGACAATTTATCACTACTAGATATTTAATAGTTAACAATAAGCATAATTAACATGAATTAATAACTAGATTTAACTAGAAATCAAAGATCTATACTATGCTATCTAATATTTTTGGTTTTTAGGTTTTTTAGACAGAAACTGAAAATCTAAGATTAATAACTATAAAGCTAAAAACAGATGAAGATTTATAACTACTAAGAACTAGAAGAGATAAATAAGCACAAATAAGATAATAAGCTCACAATTTAATAAGCAATAAGGCAGATAAGCAAAGATCTATACTAATGAACTATTAAATGCAAATTATAAAAGCAATTAGAATAAAGGAAACTTACTTTAACCTCTAGCTAAACAAGAGGAACCAAATTTGGTAGCTACAAGCTCCCTAGCTTATTAATAAGCTAGGGTAAAAGTCCTTGGGAGCTCATCCAAGGCTAGCTCCCCTTCCTTAGTTTCAAAGTCCATTTTGCATAGATAAGGTTTAGATTTTAAGCTGATTTTAGGAATTTTAAGTAAATTTAAGTCTAATTTGAGCTCAATTTCAGCTTATAGACTGAAAGAGCTTATATGAGCTTGTGGTGCTTTAGCTTAAGAAAAATGAGAGCTTATAAATTTTAACAAAAGAGCTTTTGAGAGATTAAAAACAACTGAATTTCATTAATAAAAGACACTGATTACATTACTTAAAAAGGAGATTACAAAACATTTAAAGAAAATTACATTTAAGAAAAATATGAAATTAAGCTAGACTAAAAGCTACTAAAAAAACTAGATAGTGTGTGTGTGAGAGGTGAGGCCTATTTATAGTGCCAAGCTGAAGCTTCTAGGTCTGAGCTCCTCTGCACGCTCCTTTTCATCTGAGCCATCCAATCAAGCAAACATTGGAGAGTAAATGAGATCCGTTTGATCATTTGTGTGCACTCAAGGATTACCAAGCTGTCATTCCTTGATGTGACAGCTTGTGCTTCTTTTGTGTGAGGATCTAGTATAAAAACCCACCTAACTTGTGCTTTCTCCATTACTGACGTGGCTTGAGCTTGAGTAAGAGCTTAAGTTAGCAATGATTTGACTGAAATAACCCTTCCATCTTGCTTAGGAGCCTTTAAATTGACCAATAGAGCCCTCAATTTCCATTTGCCCCTTGTTTTACCCTGGCCAGTGAAATGATAGTGACGATGAACAGTAATTATGTTTCCCGCTTGTTTTAACTGTAAAGGGAAATTCGGTTTAAACTTTGAGAGATGGCATATTTGGCCCTTGTGTTTGTAGGTATAAAAGACTTTTGCATTTGGCAGTTTAGGTCCTTGTGGTTAATAAAAGAAAGGTTATTGGGCTAAGGAATGGGCTTTTGGATCCGGGTGAGTTTTCTAGGGTTTTTAGGGTCCATTAAGGTTATTAAGGACCAATAAGAGGTGAGGGGTTATTTTTGTACTTTGGTGAAACTTGGAGGGTGAAAATGGAATGTTTTTGGGTTTTGTCTTTTATTGGTTGACTTTTGTTGACCAATGTTTGATTGGATTTGACTGCGGGTTTGACTTTTCTGGCTTCGGCTTTGATTCTTTGGGTCTTTTGTTCTATTCTGAGTTTCTAGTGTCCATGCTTGCCCGTTTTTGACTGTTTTCGTTTGATTTGTGATATATCCGTTACCTGCATTCACAAACACAAATACTGCATAGTTTTTTAATTTTTGGTTCTGTTTGGGTTTTTTAGGTGTTTTTTTGGTTTTATCGGATTTTAGCTGGAGTTTATCTTATCTAAATTTTACCCATAATAATACTTTTCTTCGTGGGCGTGGATCTCGCACATTTGTGCTGGTTGGATGTGTTTCCACATTTTCTCGTTTATTCTTCCCCAAACTAAACCTTTGAAAAGTAGCAATGATTTTTGTTGAGAGGAGATAAGAGTCATAAGTTATAAAACAACCCGATTTCATTTTCAAAGATTTTTCTCTTTTTATGATTTTCTTGTTAATCTAATACCTAACTACACGTATCTTGTGTTGACATAATGTATTGTTTTCATTTATCATTGGTATCTGTAAGGATCCATGAACAATAAAAGCACAATTAAGTGTCTAAAAGATAACATCTTCATCCCGTTTTTTTCACTTTTCTATGCTAAGCTTAAAAAACATGATCATTGTCAATTACAAGTCATGATCAACTAACCACTACTCATAAATATAATTGTTGTAACTTACTTTTCCTCTACGCGAATCCTAATTGGGTTTCTCAAGATTTTACTTAAGTCATATACCCGAAGGCTCTGTAAGAACTTTTATTTCGATACTTATTAATTCACAAAAATAAAGCGTTTAACGTTACAGAGCCTAATAATTTGCTCCTAGCCATTTTCATAAAGTTCAAATGTCATCAAGATTAAAGTCACATCGATAGCAACCAAAAATTTGGCCTTTTTTATTAGGCTACTTATGCATAGGCCCATTCATGTCATATACCTTAAGGCTCTTTAGTCATGAATGGACAAGACTTATTTGCTCCATATACCTTTGGGTTTTAAGGTTCAAATAAGACAAAAAAAAATTAAGCAACATTATTAAAACCTCAGTCCTTTAGAAAGCTTCAAACATCGGCCCGCCTGCCGATAAAGACGTAGCAAATTATGTCGACTTTTGGTAACTCCTTCGGACCTTTTAGAAGGCTATAACATCGGTTTTTGTGAGCGGGCAAGATGCAACAAAAATTTTATAGTCTCGGATTATTATTGAATTCTACTTTCCCATATACCCTATGGCTCTTTAAGGAATTAAGCAAAAAATTTTATTAATGTAGATACATTATGTATGCCCAAATTAGTATTCCTGATGTGTACCTCTTCTGAATAACAAAGGAATAAGAAAAACTTTTATTAGGTAATTATTAACCAAATAAAAAACCGCACAGATCTTATTTATTAACATTTATATATAACCGGTTTGAAACAAGTATTGGGTGGAAATAAGCAACAATTAACACTTATGAGCTTGAAAGATAAATAACTATTCTACTGTTTTAATTGTCTTCTATGACCGTATAAATTACACTTTCATGTCTTTTATCTTCGCTAAAAAAATTCGCTAAATTCTTAGCTTTATAAAATCCAACTCTGGTATTTAATAATCTATTAAGATTAGCACAAAGTCTTCATTTACTATCAGATTCAAGTCTTGGCATATTTAAAGTCTACGAGACTAGCACAAAATATCAATCATTATTGTTAAGGGAGGAAAGCTAGATACTCTACACGTACGATCGGGTAAAGATTACTTTTATTCTTATCCAACGGAATACCTACTTCGTGTCTTAACATTATATTTATATATATATATATATATATATATATATATATATATTTATATGTATATATATATAATATATGTATAATTATATATATTATATATATATATTTATATATATCTATACTATCATTTATTTTATTTATGATAAAATTTAAAATTATTGCTATTTTTGTGGGAAAGAAGGGTATTGATGAACAAAACAATAAGCAGGCTACATCAAATGATGATTCCTTCCCCAAACTAAAACGAATACATTGTCCTCAATGTTTTAAAGTCGGGTTTCTACTGAAAATCTAAGCTGTTTATGAGGTATGCAGAGATTCGACGTTAATCGATAAGATGATAAGGATATCGGTCTCCCCAAACTAATTACTACAATGGATGAGGAATCTCGAGTGAAACGGGTTTTGAAAACATCGGACCACGAGAGTCTTCAGAAATTGTTGGGTTAAGCCTGCAAAAATCACAACATACATACGAGAAAGTGAAAAGAGTACTAGCTCTCTCAACACAACACATTTGATCAATTCGAAAAATAGAGAGAAAATTGACGGATAAGGCATGGGGTAAACTCTCCACGAAGGGCTTGGTTTTTGGTCATAGTCGAAGCTCGATCGAATCCTGATTGATTCGTCCTTAGGGAGAGCAATACGTAGAACGAGAAACTTTAAATTTAAATCTGCCATTGATTATGAATCGTGACGTGCCGGGGTTAAACAACAAAATCTCACTCCCTCTAAGGAGGAAATATTAAGGTGATTCCTCGGTGTAACGTGAAGTGTGGAAGAAAAAATCCAATGATGATATGTGAAGGGAATTGACATCTTCAACATTTAGATGAGTAACGTCTTCTTGCTTATGTTAGAAATCTTCATTAAGCATAACAACTTCTTAACCAATTGGGTCAAATTCAACCATATTATCTGGTGGTTCTGGTGGAGGCAGAAGAAATGACGGTTCTTTGAAAACTAAAAGAGTTCCAGAGGAAATGTTCTCTTTTAAATTCTTCTCCAAGGTTACAAGACTTTTATCATGAATGGCATGATAAACTAGTATACCTGGTTTGAATACTTTGTCCTCGTTTTCGAGAGAATTCAAGGTAACACTAGCCGACAACTCCGTAGTGAAAGGCGAGTCGGAATCTAACAAAGGAGGTGGTAAAATACTTGAGTTGGTGGAATCAAATGCAACGGCTAAGTCCTTTTTCAAGTCCTTTGGTTTGGAAAAATGATCATTAAAATCAATCGGATTATCAAAAGTGATTCGAATTGGCATGACAATAGTATTGATTGGAACATCACTTGAAACGTTGTCTTCTTTTTCTTTGATTTCTTCAACTTCTTGAGAAAGAGGTGTTGGTTTTTTATGTAAGTAAGTTGCCAAGAGACAAATTATCTTTTTCCTAATCGCAATTCGAGTCATCATTCGCCATACAAATCTAACCAACGAGAAAAACATCGACGTCTTCCATGAACAAACCTGCTCTCCGGTGAGAGTAGGGGAAGTAGGATTGCTACTTGAAACTTCAAGGGTGGGAGGGAGGTAAGATCCGGGAATTTCATCTTTTGGTTCAAGTGAAGACTCTTTTGGTTCAACAACTTTAAGATCTTTTTGAATTCCGGGTGAGTAATCTCCTTGGTTTGGTGAAGGTAATGGATCATTGTTGAGAAGTGCCTCGAGAATGAGAATGTCACCCTCGGGATCATAGTACGTAGCATTGAAAACTGGTGAAACTGGTTCATCATCGATTGCTATAAAAGCATCGGCTTCCTCAAAGAGTAGAAAATCACTTTCATCAAAAGGAGTAAGTGTTGGAGATGAATTAGAAACAATCGGATCGAAGTACGGAGAAGGATTGTTGTAAGCAACGGAATCGGAAAATCCAAGTACTTCTTGTGAATAAATTTCACAAGCAGCATCGATTAGATCAACCTTCTTCAATGATTCGAGATTGTTGTATGAAATGGAAGGTGCATCACCACATTTAAGGGTTAACGATTGATCATCATTCCTAAGAGTAATCTCTCCTTCGTAAACATCGATTAAAGCATGAGCCGTCCTAAGAAAGGGTCGCCCGAGTATTAATGGTACTCGAGGATCGGCTATAAAATCAAGCACAACGAAATCGGCGGGAAAGTAAAACTTTCCTACTTTGACAAAAACATTTTCAGCTACACCGGTTGGTTTGGAAATTGTACGATCGGCTAATTCTAACACCATTTTTGTTTCAGTTAGGCCCGGGAGTTGAAGCTTTTTCCAAATGGATAAAGGCATGAGATTGATACTAGCACCTAAATCGGCAAGGGCTAAGTAACTATCAAACTCCGAAAAATCACATGGAATGAGAAATCGACCGGGGTCACCTAGCTTTTCCGGAAGCTTTTTTAGGACAACCGCACTACAATTTTCATTCAACGGTGTTTTGGTCAATTCGATCAACTTGTCTTTGTTATTTAACATCTTTTTAAACATCGACGCAAACTTTGGCATATGAATGAGAGCATCCGCAAAACTAAGCTCAAAATGAAGGTTTCGAAAGATTTCCATAAACTTTAAAGAAAGAATGTCATCTTTTTCACGAATCTTTTGTTTGTTGAGTCTCGACGGGTAAGGCAAATTAGGTTTGGCTTTGTTAGCAACGAAAGAAGGTTCTTCGATTGGTTCTTTGTCTTTGGTTTGTTCTTGGACGAATGGAGGAGGTTGGATGTCTTCGGTGCTCGGTAGCTCCGTATCCTTTGTCACCTCACTTTCCTTTTCCACCACCGGCGGTGGAATCGGAGGTCCATCGTATGAAACACCACTACGAGTCGTAATTGCCTTGGCTTCATTCCTAGGATTTGGAATGGTATTGCTTGGTAAAGTACTTGAACTTGAAGGTTGGTTGGTGTGATAGCTTTGCATGAAACTGAGCATCATTTTCTGAAAATCATCTTGTTTCTTTTGAGAATCATTGTAAACTCTTTGAAAATCATTTTGGTTTCTTTGAAAATTATCTAACTTCATTTGCAAGTTATTCATGTTCGCATCATTAGCTTTAGCATAACTTTCAAAATCCGTTTTAGACACACCTTGAATTTGTGAAACGGGAGGTAAAGCTTGATTAACCAAAGGTTGATTTGTTGGTGGTTGGTATGGTGGGGCTTGGTAAACTTGATTTTGGTTGTTTTGACGGTTTTGGTTAAAATTTGTTCCACGGTTTTGATTCGAATTGAAATTGTTTCCTTGATATCGGTTTTGGTTGTTTTGGACATTCGGTTGATTGAAACCCGGTGGTTTCATTTGACTTGCCAAATTGGAAGGTTGGTTTCTTTGGAGAAAATTGCCAACGGCTGCGGTTTGTTGAAATTGTTGGATGTTGTCATGAAAAACGGGAAAATCGTTTCCACCTCGAGTTAACGGACAATGGTTAAAATTGTGATTCGATCCACATGTAACACATACTTCCTCAACCGCTTTGACGGGTGCGGGAGTAGTAACAACTAAAGCTTTCATTTCATTCATCATTTGTTTCATCTTAATAGTCATCTTATCCTCAAGAGAAGCGGCTATTTGTTGCATATCGAAAGAATTATTAGAAGGTGAAGAAGTAGAAAGAGGAGCATCCGTACTCACTCTTGAATCACTAGCACGACTCCTTGAGTAACAAACTTTTGACTTGCTTTCAATAATTGCTAAACCTTCTTGAGGCATCTTGTCTAAGAAATTTCCACCCGCGGCGGAGTCTAAGGCATCTTGATCGTTGGAACTCAAAGAATTGTAAAATGTATTGAGTTGGTGTAGTTCCGAAAAACCATGGTGAGGACATTGACGAAGGAGTCCTTTAAAACGTTCCCATGCCTTATTGAAGGTTTTGTTTGGTTCTTGGAAAAAATTGGTGATTTTGTTTCAGAGGTAAGTTGTTTTTGATGGTGGAAAGAATTGGTTTATGAATTTTGAAACAAGGTCGTCCCATGTGAGAATTGATCTTGGAGGTTCCTTGTCTAACCGTGGATTCCTTAAATAACCAATATCGGACTTCACCGTCTAGAGAAAAGGAAAAGCCAAAAGCTTTATCGATGTGTTCAGGTCTTCGGGATGTCTAACGTTGACAGTGACTTTGTTGAAAATCGAAGGTGTGATTGTGGGGTCTTGTACTACCGTAAAACTTATTGCTTTGCACAAGATTAATCAAAGGTTGCTTAAGCTCAAAATTATTTGCATTAATCGGTGGAACAACTATAGAATCTTCGTATCCCTTGATGGGAGCTTGTAAGTCATCTGGAACCATGGTTCGATTTCGGCATTGCAATAATGTTTTGGAATCGACACTGTTCTTCTAAATCAAAATTTCAACAAAACCGGAGTGAAGTTTGTTGTTGACGACTTGTATTCGAGATTGCAAACGAGTGTGCGCATTTTAAAAGAAAAAAAAACTAACAACAAAAAAGCAAAAAACAAACCCTTTAAATATTTTTTTTTTGGATTTTGAATATTTATTAACACAACAAATTTTAACGGTTACACAGAAGAGACTTAAACCAAATAATCAACTACTTCACGGTAGCTCTCAAAATTGCTTTTCAAGTGAGCCTATTACTTCGTATAGGACACAAATGGCAAGTGTTAAATTTTTAGTTCGATTTGGGAAACCAACAAGTTCACCGGAATGATTATGATAATACTCCGTTTAGAGTTATTTTATTTGGTATCTTTACAATTGGTGGACTTTTATTTCTTATTAAAAGGTAAGATTTTTTTATGTTTTTCTATTTTTTATCTTTTACTTTACTAAAAAGAAAAGGATAAATATTTTTTTACTTTTTTTATATATATTATGATTTATTTTTATTTTTGAATTATAAAAACAAGAATGAAAAACTTTCGTTCAGAGGGCGAAAGGATCTTCAAACCAAATAAACTAAAACGAAAGAGAATTTAAACACTAGTCCACTGCCAGCGGCGCCAAAAACTGATTCGGAATAAAATATCACTATATATATTTCAACAAAGGAGCAATTAAGAAAATTCCCTATGGAAAATTCACTCTCAAAAATATATATAATATAATATTAATACTATATTTAAACCGGATAAATATGGATCCACCCGGGTTCGTTTCCCCAACGATATAGTGAAATATTGAAACTGTTTAAGCTTGGGATTATGATTTGAATAAGAAAATAGATGATTTTGATATCTGATGACTTACTTAAATAAAAAAACAAACAATTAAAATTGAAATTAAAGGCAATTTAAACATTATAACAAATAACGGAAAACAAATAAAACATGACAAAATAAACTAAAATTAAACCCTAAAATTGCAAACTAAGTTTCTAAACCTAAATAAGGAGAAAAGAAAATTTTAAGAAAATTCAATAAAAATATATTTTTTTTTTATTATTTTTAAATTTATTATGAATTAAAAACTATTTAAATCTAATTAAATCCTAAAAATTATAAAAAATAGCAAATAATTGAAATTATATTTTTCCTAGGTAAATTAAGTAAAAAGTAAATTTTAGAAAAAAGAATTACTATTTTTTTTTGGCTTTTAAGATTTAAAGTTATGATTTTTCTAAGATTTAAACTAATTTAAAAAAAAATAAAAAAAATAAAAATATAATCCTAAAAATTTTATAAAAATTAAACTAGATAAAGAAAAATAGTGCGAAATTTTATTAAAACAACAAAGCCCTATTTTTTATTCTTTTTAATTAAAGCTTAATTTAAAATATTTAAAACTAATACCCTAATTTTTAATTATAAAAACTAATTAAAAATAATTAATTAATTAAACTAGGGACCTAATTGCAAATCTAAATAAAGGACCTATCATGACAAGTTAGGCTTAAAAATAACGGTAGGATCAACTATAACTTGAAAAATTCAAAAACAACCACCTTAGACTAAGCTCCGTTTACACCCTTAGCCCAATTAAGCCCCAAAACAGAAGTTTATGAGTTTCAAAAAGTTGCTTTTTAGGGAAAATCAAAAGGCAAAGTTGTAAAAGTAAGCTGGGGAGATCAACTTTAAACAAATGCTTTATGGGCTGAATAACCTCTGATAAGCTCAATAAGAGCTTATCATAAGCTGGCCCAGCGAAGGGGGAGGGTTTTTCTTTTGGTTTTACTATTTAAGCTGTAAAAAAAAGCTCAAAATAAGTTCCAAATTAGAACCAATAAAGAAGTTTTGTAAAGCTTATAAGTTGCTTAAACTAAATGAGAAAAGAAAATAGAGCTGGAAATACTTTTAAGCTACTGAAAATGATCATGAAACAAGCAAACGCAGAGATTAAGCCAATTAGCACAAAATTCCATTAAGCTAAAAAACTCAAAAAGTAAATCTAGATTATGAGCTTCTGAAAACTAATTAAGCTACTTATAAACTATCTATTTAAGCACTTAAAACAAGCACCTTAAATAGATTCAAATTTAGGGAAACTACTTAATTATTCTACTGTTTTTGTATTTTTTATTTTTTGCTTATAAGATGTTGTTTAAAAGCTAAAATTAACCTATCAAAATTTAAGGTGAATAAATGGTGAGAAATAAATAAGCATAGATTTACTTCTTAATCTTTAAGGAAATCTAAAACCTTATCCTAATTTAAAACCCTAAACTCCTGATACTATACTAGCTGAAAAAGGGGAAGAAAAAGTAGCAGTACCTTCACTTTGAAAGCGGCTACTGTGATGCAATTTACACAAACAAACAATCATATGCAGCTTTCACTGATACTACTAATACCTTAACCTCACTCAATTGAGTGTAGTTAAAGCATAATTTAAGCACACAAATAACCTAAATCACCTAGAACAAAATTAGCAACCCTATCAAAAACTATAAGATACCCTAGTGCTGAAATGAAGAGATTAGGCCACAATTTCATTTAAACTTCATTTTAACCAATGAAATCTTTTTAAATCTTATTGTTTTATAAAAACTCAGCTGACTCAAGCACTTTTACCAAATAACTTTGAATTATAGTGGTCAAATTGGCTTATGCCAAACACCCCTTTCAGAAATGATAGATTTGAGAAAAGCGATCAAACTGAAATTAGCTTAATGAGATCTTAAAAACCTAGATATGAAACAGCTAATATAAACCTTAATAAGCATGGAGTTAACACTAATAGGCAATAATTAAAGACTTAAGCTATTTTACTATTTTTTTTTTGGTTTTTTTTTTAAGATTTATTGACAGAAAAATGTAATATCAGACTATTTCTAAAAAAGTTTAAAAACAGTGATGGACATATTAAATTAAGCACAATGGAAACACTTATGAAATTAAAAATTAAGCAGATAAATAAGCACATAAGCAAAATATAAGCTATCTAACTATTAATTTAAAGCTAAAAGAAATAAAGACAAAATGAAATAGGAAAGAGACTTACAAATTCCTTAGCTAAAACAATGAGGTTATCATTTAAGGCAGCTACATGCTCCACCCTAGCTTATTATAATAAGCTAGTGTATAAGTCCATGGGGTCCTTCCCTTTTAGATCCCCCTTACATAGTCACAATCCCCAAAATGTAATTGTTGGTAGTTATTTTAGCTGATTTTTTCTATAATTAGAAGATTAGTTCTGTTAAGCTCCATTCAAGTGCTTATAGACTCTTGAGAGCTGAAAATTGGCTTATTATTGAATTATTGAGATCATATTGAGCTTATGAGGTAAAGGAGGGGTTAGGCGGTTAGATGGTAAGAACAATTTAAGCTAACAACTAAGATTTTATTACTTAAAAACTTTCCTATTACTATCAGAAAATATAAATAAGGTTCATTACATGAATTTAAGGGAAAAAATTACATAAGCTAAAATTTTACTAAAGACTAGAAAAAGGTTAAATAAAGATAAAAGTAAAAAAAGGTGTGGTGTATGTGGAGGGTGTGAGGGTTTATTTATAGCCTCCATAAGAACATTCTAGGCCTCCTGAATTCAACCCTTCCTTCAATCCGTACCCTTGATTCTTCTTTCATCTTTAATCTCTAATTTGAGCCGTTAGATCATTTGTGGACACTTGAGGATTGTCAAGCTGTCATTCTTTAATTGTGACAGCTTGCGCTTCTTTTGTGAGTAGATTAGCACAAAAACCCATCACTATGTGTGCTTTCACCATTGCTGACGTGTGACTTGAGTGTGAGTGAGCTAAAGTAATCCATTGATATGACTGAAATGACCCTCTTATCTTGCTAACGAGCTCTTGAATTGACTAATGGACCCTTTAATTCCCATTTACCCTCTCATTTACCTAGGCTGGTGATTTTTGTAGTGATGAATGAATAGTAAATGGCGCTCAATCTTTTGACCGTTATTTCAGTTAGAGTTTGAGGTTATTGACATTTTAGCCTTGTCTTTTCTTATCTCCCTTTTTAGTCTAAAATGAGTTTTAGAAATTACAAGACTAGTCCTTGTGGTTTTTTATAGAAATGAAATAGACTTGTTAAATGGGCTTTTGATTGGGCTTTTGGGCTATTTGATATCCGGGTATGATAATTTAGAGTTTTTCAGGTCCATTAAGGTTTTTAAGGCCCAATAAAAGGTGAGGGGTCATTTTAGACTTTTGTGAGATTTTGAGGGTTGAAATGAAATATTGTGGGTTTTTGTCATTTTAGTGGTTGACTGTTGTTGACCATTGTTTGACTGAAGGCTTGACATTTCCAGTTCGGCTTGGAATCTTTGGCTTATTTTTTTGTTTTACTCTTCTGATTCTCGTGTCCTGTGCTTGATTGTTTTTGATGGTTTTCTATGTGTTTTCTGATTATATCGTTCCTGCACACACAAAACCAAATACAAGCAATATTTTTGTTATTTTTGGAATGTTTTGGGGTTTAATTGGGTTTATTTTAGGTTTTAACGGTTATGTGTATTGTTACAATTATCAATCGGTATCAACCATAGAGATGTCGTCGTAAAAGTAGGAAAGTTCCAATTACCTGGCCGACTTTTTAGTCGTTGACTTTGATTGCCGATCCACGCAAGTTCTCCTAATTCGGGAGATTCACCTTCTAACGACCTAACGTGTCTTTGATCTGATGTTTTCGATGGTTAATTTATCTCTTCTTGTTCGGAAATATTATGTCGGAACATTCATTTCTTTGATCATATATGCGAGATTCTCACTCTATAATTATGATCGATATATTTCGGTTAACCGAATCGATAATCATTGAAATGGCTTGTGTGGAGTATTCTCAAAGGAAATTCTCGGTTTCTCCATATATGATCGGGAGTGGCAAATACACTCCTTGTTCATGACCGATCGTTTCTACCTCTTCTCCGACTCTCACTCCCTTCGGGGATAGTGATTTTCTTCTCGAGGAAGTCGACGCTTTCCTCGCTCTTGAAGATGATCCAACTTCACCAGAAGTTGATCACTCTTATTATGACTCGGAGGGGGACATTCTTCTTCTTGAAGCATTTCTCAATGATGATCCATCATTACCCCCTCCTACTCAAGGAAATTAATTTGCTTTTGAAATTCGAAAGAACTCAAAGTTTGTGAAGCTAAAATGACATTATCTTCAATTGATGTACCTCCGAGGTCGAAGCTCAAGGAATTACTCTCCTAATCTCAAATAAGCATTTTTGAGGGTGACAACATGTTGCCCATCAATAATTGCTAATGACTCGAGTGTCGAGGAAAAATCCGTCTCATAAAGGTTTTGATTGAAGTCACAAAAGCGTGCAATCGCTTGGAAAACTCTCTGACATTAGGGTAAATAAACCACGGAATTTTGTACTCACAAGATTCTTATGGAAGAGGACTACAAACCGGCGGTTCAACATCAAAGACGGGTGAATCCCAAAATCCACGATGTCTTCAAATAGGAGGGTTGGAAAAACTTCTTGGACGCCGAATTACATTTACTGATCTCGGATAGTCTTGGGTAAGCACTCATGCATTGCGTAACCTAAAAAGGTCCAGGCTTTACGGTGTTGAAAATGTTGAAAACGAGTTAATTCCTACTCGATTGGTTACGGGGTGACGTGTATGCATTGACTACCAAAAGTTAAATGAAGCCACCCGTAAAGACCACTTTCCACCACCGTTTATGGTTCAAATGCTTGAGAGATTAGAGGGAAACGAGTACTATTGTTTTCTCGATGGTTTCTCGGGTTACTTTCAAATTCTCATCGACCCTCATGATCAAGAAAAGACCACATTCACGTGTCCTTATGGAACTTTCTTCTATCGTCGCATACCTTTCGGCTTATGCAATGCACCGGGCACGTTCCAAAGGTATATGATGGCTATCTTTCATGATATGATCGAAAAAACGATGGAAGTCTTCATGGACGACATTTCGGTCTTTGAGAATTCATTCGGAAATTGCCTTTCTCGTGTAGACAAGATGCTTCAAAGGTGCGCAGACTCCAATCTTTGTCTAAATTGGGAAAAGAGTCATTTTTTGGTTGAGGAAGGCATTGTCCTTGGCCATAAGATTTCCAAAAATAGGATTGAGGTGATTTAAAGCAATAGTTGATGTGTTTGTAAGTTACCTATTCCACTACCGTTTAAGGGTGTTCGGAACTTTTCTCGGTCTTGCCCGTTTATTACCGACGGTTCATTTACAATTTTTCCAAAATTTCCGACGATGACTCATCTCCTTGACAAAAAAATACTCCATTCATCTTACTCCAATGAATGTATTTCAAGCTTTTTAAAGTTTAAAGAAAAAATAACCTTACTGAAAGCTCATCCTGATTACCCCGTATGGGACCTACCCTTTGAGCTATGTGCGATGCAAGGCGGACTTTTGTCTAGGTGCAGTTTTGCCGAGGCAACGTCATGAAAAACACTTTAGCCCTATACACTATGCTTGTTAAAACAAATGAGTAAGGCGGTAAATCGCATTACACCACGGAGGAGAGGAAGAAATGTTAGCCGTTGGTGTATGCCTTCAATAAATTTAGTCTTCCTCTTCTTGATAACATAAAGCATATGTGTATACGGATCTCTCTGCCCCTCAAATATCTATATGCTAAAAAAAAAGATTCCAAGGCGAGATTGCTCCGGTGGGTTCTCCTCCTTCAAGAGTTAATATTCAATGTAACTGACACAAAGGAGCCGAGAATCTCACGGTCCTGATTTTCATTTTCGATTAGAAAATCCTTATGAAAATGTGCTCGGACCAAAGGAGATAAATGATAACATTTCCTCGCGAGGGACACTTAATAGGTGACTTTGTTGGTGAATCAAAGATACCCCGTGGTTTGCGATTTTGCAAATTACACGCGGGGATTTCATTGTTAAGGGATGTCGTCCCAGCACAAATAAACTAGTTTTTCTAAGGATGGTTAAACACTACTTTTGGGACGACCCCTATTTGTTCAAAATATGTGCGGATCAAGTGATCCGGCGGTGTGTTTCGGGCCAAGAAGCTATTGATATCCTCAAAGCTTGCCATAGTGGACCCACCGGGGGACATTACGGTGCCAACTACACCGCCAAAAAAGTTTTTGACTCAGGATTTTATTGGCCAACTATTTACCGAGATGCCCATGATTTGGTCACCCGATGTGACACTTGTCAGCGTCAAAGAAAAATTTTGCAACGTGATGAAATACCTCAAAATTCAATCAAGTTTGCGAATCTTTGACGTTTTGTGGGGGCATCTATTTCTTGGGGCTGTTCCCGTCTTCACGACCGGGAACAAATACTTATCGTGGGTCGTCGACTAACTTGTCAAAATGGGTTGAACGGGAAAGCACTTCCCGAGGCCCACGACTATCGAGTTGTTTGCATAATTTAATTAAATCTCTCTTCGCCGATTCGATGGCCCCTCGTGCTATCATAGTGATGCGGGACACCCATTTTGCATATGACAGTTTGCAAATGGTCATTCTTAAAATACAAGAGTTACTCCCATTCTAACCACCGCGTTATCACCCACAAATAAGTGGGCAAGTTGAGGTATCTAATAGTTGGCTTGAAATGAATTCTTGAATGGACCGTAGGTGAACAACCCGTGCACTTGGTCGGATAAAATTAGGGATGACGCCACTTTGGGCCTTCGTAACGCTTACAAAACACCCATCGGGTTCTACCTCATACAAGCTCTTGTACGGACAGGATGTCATTCTACCGATCGAGCTCGAGCACAAACCTAGTAGGCCTTGAAGCATGCAAAAACTTTGCCGTTAAGACCCGCGTTGTGATCACTTAAAGTTAACTCAATGAAAATAATGATCTTCGTGATCTAGCCTCATGAGAACTCTTTGATCTTATAAAAGAGGAAACAAAGAGGGATCCTTGACTCAAAGATCAAAAACCGTGATTTCAAATGTCGGTGATCAAGTTCCTCCTTTTTCTAACATCTAGATTGAAGATTTCTTCAGGCAAGTCTAATATCCTGTTGGTGGTCTAGGGAACCGTTCACCCATGCCCATTGTCTTTCTATATGGCACGTTGGATTTATCATAAAACTCCGTGACAAACTTCAAGGTGAACGGACATAGAATTAAGCACTACTTTGGAGGGGACGTACCATAATTGGTTGTCTCGGATCTCTAAACCTTCCCCAAGGACCAATGGATTCGGGGATTGGGTCAAGCTTAATGACCCTAAAACATAGGGCTTCGTGGGAGGAACCCATATCTTATCCAAGTTAGTAATATTCATGTAGTATTGAATAGTGTTTTTTTTGAGGACCGTGTGCCTCTCTTCCTTCTCGTTTGGCCTTGTTGTAGTATATTGTGATTGTTCAGGATTGTCCAAATTTTTGTAGCCTCTCGTTGCTCGCGGTATTTGTCCTTCGATCACAAGAGCTTCTCAATTCCTTTGTTCATTTGGGAAATCACAATATTCTTAATTTATGACTAAGTTTATTCTTGAAGAATAACTAATAAATGCTTAGGATCTCTTACGTAGAGACCCCTTCTTTAAAAACATTAAGGACAATGTTAATTCTAGTATGGGGGGGGGGGGTTCTACGGTATTTGTTTTGCATGCGCCGTTGTTTTTCGCGTAATCCGTTTTTACCACCAAAAGTTCAAAAAAATGAAAAAATATAATAAATTTAAAAATAAAATAAGTGTTTTGTCACAATTTTTTTACTTTCCTGCTAGGTAGAATAAGAATAAATTTTGACTCGAATCGAGGTTGTTGAGCTCTTGCTTGTGCCTTAACTTTTTTAGGACTGAAGCATTCGGCGGAAATAGCTTTGTGAAGAACGAAAAATGATAGAGTATGTAGGAGTTGGATGCTAAACAACTGATTATTTGGGAAAATCTTAAGAGCTATGTGGTAATTTGTGTGTTTTTCTCCCATAAGTCCTAACTGGACTAATTCTATACGTGCTATTTTTGGAGATTAAACTTATATCTATTACATTTTTATGTAGTTGTTTGAATGCATAAAAAAATTTAGTCTTAGTTCTCCCCCCTAATTCATATTAAATTTTTCTAATAAAGAAGTCTTCTCTATATACGTGATGTAAAATGAAATATATGATTTTAAATAATATATATATATATTTATTTATTTATATTTATATATATACATAAGGTTGTAACTGTTTTTGTAACACTTGGGACGGTAAGTTTATACAAGTTGTAACAGTTTTTGGACAGAAAAATGATTTTGCTAAATATTAGTTGTTTAAATACCGCTCGTTGAAGCAGTTTGGTACGTTATGCTATCCGGACATAGCAAGTTTGTACCGCTAGCTTTATCAGATATCGGGTGACTCACGATTTTGGATTTCGATCAAAACTAGAATTATTTCAGTTTATTCTTATTGGTTTATGGCTCGTTTTTGGAGATTTATTGAAAAAGTAATTATAAAGACGAATGATTATCACTTATTTGATGTTGTAGTTGAGTTTTTCGAATGCGTGTTCTTATCATATCTCAAATGGCTAACTACATTTTGAGATAACTTGTTCGTGACTTAACAACACGGTGTTTGTAATAATTGTGACGAAGACTTGTCAAAATCTAGCAAAAGTGTGTGATTTTTCTTAGGGTGCTCAATGCTCACATTTGCTATCACTTAGTATATGTCTCATAGAAGATGAGGATTTTTGTCAAGAGGTTGCGGTCTACTTATATTTCATAGATTTATTTATAAGTTCGACGTCACGTGGATAGTGCAAGACATAAGACACAAGTTTGGGAGATTCAACTTCTTCATCAAATTCGTTATACTCAGTTTTCTTCATCAGTGATTACTACATAGAGCCTACAGAGTTTGAGATTCAAGAGATGGTAAACATATGGGTTTCAGAAGTGTTTTATAAGTTGCATATCTACAGAAGACCCTTATTGGATGATTACAAAAGGGGAAGAAGACTACAGAGATATGATTTGCAGAACTACATAGATATGATTTGCAGCTTATTATGTGTGGTGGCATGTTCAAGAAGATCTTAAGTCAAGGGGAAGCATTGAAGATTGTTTTCATACCATGGATGTTTGTTTGTAATATAAAATAGGGGAAGATTGTTGGGATCTGAGATTTGATGATTACAAAACTAAATATGCAAGATTGAAGAAAGATGAAACAATAAGGACTTAATGTAAAATATTAAGTTAGCTTTCTATGTAAGCTAGGTTTTCTTGTAAACCCTCTATATAAAGGGTATTAGGGTGTCTGGTTTATGCATCCATCTATAGAAACATTGACTGATGAGAGTCGAATAGTAAAGGTGTGTGTGTGTACACCGTAGTTAGTTATCTAGGGATAGATACATAGCTTATTCGATGATGAAAAGTCGAATAGTACAACCATAGTAGTTGTTGTAGCCCCAAGTTTAGTTGGGGTGGTAATAGGGAAACGTTCAATGAAAAACCTTGTTCATAACTTTGATTGTGTTCTTTATTATTCTGCTGCGTTTTGTTATCAATCATTGTTATATTATCCTAGATGAGCAAAGTCGATTCTTAACAGCTTATATGCTGCAAAGCTTATTCCTATATGCCTATACTAATCAGCAAAGAGATTTGAGTTTAAAAAACTCAAATTAAGCTAGGAAAAAAAGCTAAATGAATAAGCTGTCACACTCTAGCATTCTACTGAGCTTTTTTCAAGATTTTGAAAAGACCCAAAAGGTAAATGCAGGCCAATTTTTAAGCTAGTAAGCCTATTTTAAAACACAGCATGTTTTAAAAAGATTAAGCTTTACTACTAACTAACTTTTGTACTTATAATTTAAAAAACCTAAAACTAACATTAACTAAGTTAAAATTGAAATTGAAAAGTGACTATCTTTAAGTTTTAAAAACTGAAACTACTTTGACAGATTTTGAGTATAAAAAAAACAAGGCAAATGCACACTAAACCATAACTTACTCTACTGCATTTAAAACTAAAAAGAACACAAAACAAAACCTTAAAATAGCCTTTAGAACAACAATCAAATACCAACAGTTTAATCAAATTTCAAAACACAGATTCTAAGGACATATACAAAACACCTTAAAACTTGTTTTTAAACTTTAAAACCTTGAAAAACAGATTAATAACAACTTGAAAGGGCTTGTTAAAGTTGGCCAAGTGACCCAGAACAGTTTTAAACTATTTTGACCCACTTTGGACTCTTATCCCAAACACCCCTTTAAGAACTGGTTTTGCACTTTTTACTTATAAAACATAGTTTTAAGCTTAAATTTTGAAAGACCAGATTATGACTAAGTATAATAAGCAAAAAAAAGCATAAAGCAACTTTCAAGAAGCACTTAGTATACACAACAAGAATTAAGCATATTTAGCTAAATTGGACAATTTTAATGAAAGCACAAGTAAGTGACACATAAGCAAGAAACAATGACAAATAAGCAATAAATAACAATAATAAGCAATAATAAGCAGTTTAAAAATAGAAATTAGCACTGTTGAACAGTAAATAAGGCAAAAATTGAAAAAATTAAGCTTACAAGTCCCTTTGCACAAACAAGGGTAATTAAGCTCTTAGGAGCTGGTCTACAAAAGCTCCAACTTGTTTTAAACAAGCTGGTAAGTCCATAAGCTCTTCCCAGGCTAGCTTATCATCCAAATAGCTGAGGTAATTTAGGAGTGGATTTTTTTGTGATTTTTTTTGTTTTTTAAGAAAGAAAAGTAAACATGGCTTTTTATAGCTTTGATGAATGAATCAAAAGTTATGTAAGGCTTCAATAAACAGGGAGTTAAAAGATAATTAATTGTAAAGACAAATATTTAAAGAGAAACTTCAAATTTCATTAACTAAAAAAATTACAATGCTTAAAAATTTAAATGACAAGAATTTAAATGACAAGTAAATTAAAAAACAGTATTAAAAATGGTCTAATTTCGTTTACACAAGACTTGACAAAGAAAATTAAGCTACAATGCTTCTATTTATACTAAAATCCTCTAAGTCTTGGGTCTTCTTGTTGTGCTTCTTTACTGAGACATTTGATCACTTGTGTTTCTTGTGTGAGAGAGGTCCAAAACCAATCTTAGCCATCAAAATTTCTTGTTCACCAAGCCAATTAATCTGAGCCCTCAAATCTTTGTCTTTTTTTTCTTTGTCGAATTAGGTTGTAGAGGATTGCTACGGTGGCAATTTCATCATGTGAGGTGGGGTTGAGTTGGGATAGTGATTGGTTTGTTTGTTGGAGCAGGGGACGAGGTGGGGATAGTGATGGGTGAACAGGGTCAATGGGGTTTTGGCAGGTAATCGTTTTGGGGTTTTACTGGGTATAAGTTGGTGGGAATTTGACAAGAATAGCCCCTAAACTTATATTGTTTGATTGCATGTATGGTCCTTTGTGGTGTAAAAGTTTGTGGATTTATACAACTTCAGTCCCTGAAGTTGTATATCCTTGTTGCATTGAAAGTCCTTGTGGTGATATGAGACTAACAGCCGTCGGATGGCTGTTAAGTCTTAACAGGCTTTGCTTGTTGGGCTTGTTTAGCATTTTGGGCCTTAAATGGTTTTTATAAATTAACCATTTAAGTGTCTTGATATTAATAGCTTAATGGGCTGCCCCGACCCATTAGATGGGTGCGGGTTGGCCCATTAAGTATTTCTTCGTTTATGACTTCGTCTTTGACTTTGACTTTTGACTTTGTTGGGGTTGACTTTTTGGTTAACTTTTGATTTTGACTTTGGCTTTTTGACTTTGGCTTTTCACGCTCTTTACATTCCCGTGCTCGGTTTTGTCGTTTTTGGCTTCGTTTTTGGCTTTCTTATGAATATCCGTTACCTGCACAATATAAAAGCAAAACACACAAATACAATGTATTTTTGGTATGTTTTTAGTCTTTTAAGCACGATTTCCTAGGTAAATGGTATGTGTAATTAAGCACATACCAAAATCCCCCATACTAAACTATTTTGTGTTCCTCACGCAATGGTTATAAGTTAAACACTTAAGGAAAACTAAGAACTCTCAATCCCCCTGGACTATTTACCTCATAAAGTAGCTAAGTGTTCAGCAAAGGAATTAAAGAATCAATAGCTTTGAAAAGCCCCGTTTTTACCATTTTTAAATATATACACTTATTCCTACACATATTTTTGTATTTTTCATTTTTTTCATTTTTTGTTTTTTTTCTTTTTAAGCAACTAACTAACATGTTTGACTTTCGTTATTTTTATACTTTTAGGATCATTGATACAATAAACATTTCCATCCTCAAAATGCCCAAAAATGATAAATTCATCGTTCCCGACTTTTCACTTGTTCCCAAACCAAGCTTTAAAAACCAAATTCACCGTTGAATAAAATTAGATGCTAACACTACTCATACTTTGTAACTTGTGAAAACTTTTCGCTCAGGCAATCTTATTATAATCTTTAGGTGAATGTGGCTTATTTTGAATTTAAACCATGGTATCAACGTTTTGTAAAATTTTTTATGCTTCACGTTCCACCCAAAAGTATGAGTTTGAAGGCTGAGATCATCCCATGTAAAGACTTTTGTCCTTGCACATCCCAACTTGCGGCTAAGTGACCTGTCTTTGACAACCCCACAAAGATAGTATCGGGACTCACGGACTTCGGTTTCAAAAAAATTTAGGGTTTCCGTATATACATAAAAATCACAACTATAAAATGAATTAGTCTTAGTTCAAAAAGGCATATTTACAATTTAAGAAAGAGATTTTCCCTATATTTATTAAATCACATTTACTAAACTCTTATATAATTAGAAATTCCATTAAAAAACTAATGGAATCCGCGACCTTTTAGAAGCTTGCACTTCAGTTGTGAGCGGGCAGATTCAACAACTTTTTATCAGTCTCGAATAATTACTGTTTGACTTATTTAGAAAGATTGCAACAATCGGTTGTGAGCAGCAAGATGGCAGTATAAATTTTATCAACCACAGTTTATTATTTTTAATACCATATTTTTCGTTTTTTTTTAACAGATAATACTAGATTAAGAGAAAATTTCTTTTAAAAAAATTTTAAGTTATAAATTTAAACTAAAATTATTGATATCGAATTCTTACTTCAAAATTGTTGATTTAAGTTTTAATTTTGAAGAAGCACATTATTATTATTCGGTTAGAAGCTTATGGAAGAGATAGCCACAAAATTACACTTATGAGCTCTTAGCTTCCACTAATCCTTTGTTTGCAACTAACTCATACTTAACTCTATTCATTTTCCGCAGTTCTTCGCAAAAATTTCGGCGAATTGCTTAGTCTAAAAGTTAAGGAACAAGCTAGAGCGCAACACGCTCGATCAGGTCAAAAAATTTATTCTTATTCTACCCAGCAGGAAATTCAAAACTGTGACAAAACACTTATTTTATTTTTGAAAAAATTTGAATTTTTTTCATTTTTTTGGTATTTTAGTGGTAAAAACGGGATTACGTGAAAACAACGGCTGCAGGCACAATCAAATCGATTATACTAAAACTAAACATTGTCCTCAATGTTTTAAGAAGGGTCTCTATGCAAATCCTAAGTCGTTTATTAAGTATGCTTAAAGATAAACGTTAGTCGATAAGATTTGGATATTGGATTCCCAAAATGAAGCTGAGGATGTAAAGCTCGAGTGATCGAAGGACAAAAACCACGAGCACGAGAGACTTCAAAAATCCAGGCAATCCTGGTCATACAATCACAAAACACAAGCAAACAAGAATGGAAGAGGCGAGGTCTCTACAATAAATACTTTCTTCAGTACTATATTTATTAATTTATATAAGGATAAGCCAAGGGTTGCACCACGAAGCGCTTGTTTAAGGTCACTTAGCTTGACCCGATCCCTCCATACTTGAACTGGTCAAGGGGGATAGAAATGGAGACACGGAACATCCAAAACACGAATGTCCTCTCCATAAGAGCAAGGAAAAATCTCCATCGGGCTTTCAAAAAATTTTAATGACTTTGAAAGCTTTAGGGGCCCCGATGAGCTTATTCCGGGAAAAAGAGAAGTATGTACTCCTCTAGAGTGAGAATCTCGGGGTTGAAAACTTTTCTCATATTAGGATGAAAAACGAGAGTTGGAATTTCGAAACCTGGGAACTTTCTTTGTGGAAAGGAAGTTCTTAAAGAGGGGATTAAAATCCTTCATGAATTAAAGAAAGCATTAGATGAGGATTACTTATATTATTTTATCCGTGTGTTACTCGAATAGTGACTACAAAAAAGGTTCTCATGATATGAGTTTAGCCGGTTATTAAATACTTAGTCTCGTAATTGGTTGAGGGCCAAAGCATCAACTCGGAAAACATCCTCATAGAGAATTCGTAGTCACATATTGGAGGGAAGGAAGGAAATCACTTGATCTAAGGCGGGATCAAGTTCACCAATCAAGAGTTTAGGACTCTTTGATTTTATCTTCCTTTAGAGTCAAATGGATTCATATATAACATTTTATTATCGAACTTAAGTTCAACAAGTTTCATCCATTGATCTCATCATTATAATGGTGGAGAAGGTAATATCAAGAGTATGCTCCATTATGTGAACTTCTCAGGGAATGGTATCAAAAGATGTTATTAGGAGAAATATTCGGCTAATGGATTCCATGGTTAAGCAAAATATTCTATCCCTCTAATAACGTTCTTCCGGATTCATGCATAATTTCCCGATGGAAAATGACTTAATAACGAGCGAGTCATCGATTGATCTCAAGTAAAAGGTCGACTTTGATCATCATTTCCTAGTGGAAATGACTTCAACGTACGAAGATTAAGCTTTGAATTCTTCCAAATTAAATCACTTTCTTCGAAGGCGAATTGTGGGGAAAATGAAGACCTTGGTCACGGGTTCTTTAAAATCGGAGTGGGATGATAATTAGTGATTTGTTATCTTTTCATTTGCAAAACAAGTCCTCAAGATTAATCTTTGGAGTGATATTATGATGTACAATTTCATGTTGATTAATTCTTTTTGAGGCTTGTTAGAATAGCTTGAAGTGTCATGTTTCATATTCAAGATTAATCTTTCATCATCGTCACGGAGAATCATTTCTTCTCTGTGAATGTCAATTAAAGCACCAGCGGTCCGTAAGAAGATCTTCCCAAGATGAGGGGGACTCGAGGATCGCTTTCATAATCAATGAGGACGAAATCGGCGGGGAAAGTGAACTTTCCAATCAGAACAAAGATATCTCTTGCAATTCCAGCCGGTGTACAAATTGCCCGGTTAGCTAATTCAAGGGTCATGCGGGTGGAAATTACTTTTCCAAATTACGAGGAGTGGTGCAAATCAATGTTGTTATTAGCACCAGATTGCTAGGGCCTCCTTCCTTTAACTTGACTCACTAAAACCACACGGAATGAGAAATTTCCCAGGGTCTCCAAGTTTCTCGGGTAACTTCTTAAGGATAACCGCTGAGCAATTTTCATTAAGGGGTGTGTTTGCCAGCTCTAAAAGTTTCTCTTTATTAGAAAGGAGACTTTTAAGCATCTTTTGGTATTTCGGGATTAGAATCAAAGCATCGGCAAGAGAGATATTGATGTGAAGTTGTTTGAACATTTTCCAAAATTTGTGAATTTGGACTTCATCTTTCTCTTGTTGTTTTTCTTGGTGCATTCTTGAAGGATAAGGGATATTGGGGTGAAGAGGATCCCTTTTGTGCACCACATAATTCTTTAGAGAAGTAGGTTTAGCTTTTTGGACAAGAGGAGGTGGGACCTTAATGGTATACTCAGCGAGTTCCGGGTCCGTTAAAGTCTCCTCTGCACGTTCATCCTCCTCCGGATTAATGAATGGAGGAGGCATAGGAACGGAAGGTCCATCAAGAACAAGACCACTTCGGGTGGTGATGGCTTTCAATTCACCTTTCGGGTTAGCAATGGTGTTGCTAGGGAGAGATCCCGAACCCGAGGTAGAAGCGGTGTTCATTTGGAAAAAGCTAGCCATCATGTTCTTAAGCTCATTGGTTTGGTTAGACATTGAAGCTTGAATCGAAGTTTGCATTTCATTTCTTAACTCATTTTTCACATTGTTAATTTGAGCTTGCATGGCTTTTATATTAACCTCATTTATCTTCTTAATTTTCTCCAACTCACTTAAAGGTACAACTTGATTTTGTTGAATTGGAGCTTGATAAGATGTATCTTGATTGAAATTGTTTCCTCGATTATATCCTTGAGGTTGGCTAAACCGGTTTTGATTATTTTGCACATTTGGTTGAGCAAAACCCGGTGGTCGAATTTGATTAGCCACACTCGGAGGACGATAACCGGAATTACCCTGATTGTAGTTAACCGCGGCTGCTGAAACCTATCCTTGAATATTATCCCGAAAAGTGTTGCCATCGGTAGCGAGACACTGATAATAAGGATGAGCACCACCGCAAGTAAAACAAATTTCCTTAATGGCTTTTACGAAAGCTGGAGGTGGGGTTGCTTGAAATTGTTTGAGAATAGCGGTCATGGCGGTAGTCACATCACTTGTTTGCTGATTTACTGCATGAGTAAGTTTGGCTATCTCAGAGGAAGAAGAAGAATTAACATCACTTGATTTCACTTGAGAAACAATCGATTTGTTTCGTGAATTGCAGACCTTGGATTTATTTTCGATAATCGTCAATACATCTTGAGTACTTCTTTCCAAAAGATTACCACCGATGGCAGAATTCAAAGAATCTTGGTCGGTTAGGTTTAAGGCATTGTAAAAGGTATCAAGTTGATGCAATTCGGTAAAACCATGATGAGGGCATGCACGAAGGAGATCCTTGTAACGGTCCCATGCCTCATGAAACGATTCACCAAAACGTTGTTCAAAGTTGGAAAATTCATTTCAGAGATTTGTCGTTCTTGAGGGAGGAAAGAATTCATTGATGAATTTGGAAACAAGATCTTCCCAAGTGAGAATAGAACGAGGGGGTTCTTTTTTGAGCCAACGACGGGCTTCCCCCGCAAGAGAGAATGGGGCACATCCTTGTATTTTATTATGGAAGTTATTTTGTTAAACCAACAAATGTGATCATGAGGATTGTCTTTCTCAAGTCCGAAGAATTGGTCCGAAGTCATCATATTAATGAGACTTTGCTTGAGCTCGAAATGCTCAGCAAGAATTGGTGGAACCACAATTGCCTCTGCATAACCCTCGGTGGGTGATTCCGCCATAGTATGTTGATCGGCCATCGTATCTACGGGAGATTCTTCAACAGAAAAAGGCTGCTTTGAACATCTACGGTTACGACGTTTCGGATTTGAAGTAGTTGGATTAGGAGAAGATTCACCAACTAGATTCAAAGAAGAGCGAGTGCGCATGCACTAAATACAAGAACAACACAATATTTTTGGTAACCGGATGTTAAAAGTCCATGGTAGCTCTTTAAACTACGCACAAGAGAGCAGAAGGAATTAGCACGCCGAAGCGATTTAAAAGCGTTCTTCCTTTTTGGGCCATATTCCTTGGATCAAGCCCGCCTTATACCCTCCTTATAGTTTGTAATTCAAAGGTGAGCCGATTACAACGATTAACAACACGATTTGTTTTGTTGGTTTTTTGATTTTTTTTGGTACTTTCAATACTTTAGGAAAAGTATTGTTGGTATTTTTTTAATTTTTAATAATAAGAAAATATTCACAAACGGAAAATGATAACTTCACGAGGAAGGGTCTTCAAAAACTAATCTTCAAACGAAACACGAATATCGTATCACACCTCCCCGGCAACGGCGCCAAAAATTAATCCTCCCTTTTAGTATATATATGTATAAATAATATAAATACGTAATAAGGACAAGATCAATAATAGTAAAGATAAGTATTCTGTGAGGCTTTCAAAAGATTTAACTTTTGACCAAAGTAAAACCCTAAAAACCTACCTGGGTCGTTTCCCAACGAGGCGTGAATTGAGAATCGGTTACGTTCGTGATCGCGTTTTTGAATGCTTTTAAAGTTTTTGGGTTTGGATTCTAATTCTACTGATAATATGCAAAGAAAAGTAAAGAAAACCTAAAAACGAAAGCAACTAAAGCTTAAAACCTAAAAACGATAACGGGATTCAAATCTCGTTCTTTAAAAAACTAAATTCTACAAAATTAACCCTACAAACACAAATTTAATTTTTCTAAGTCCTAAATGATAAAAGAAATTTAAAAAAAAAAGAATTATATTTTTTTGACTTTTATTTAATTTTTTATGAATTAAAAACTGTTTTAATCTAAATTAAATATTAAAAATACTAAACTAAATGGAAAAAATTCTGAAAAGTCATTTAAACAGTGCTTGATCTAGGAAAATTAAAATGGGTAGAACAACTTATTTAAATAAGCCAGAAATAAGCTAAAATAGGTTGGTAGGCTTAATGGTTAAAAAGGGGTTAAATAATAAATGGTGCAAACATTGGCCAGATGGTCCTACTGGTGCTAATGGTTAGTGTGTGTGTGTTGTTTGGGACGTGTATGTGCAAAGGGAGAGGTCATCACAGGTTCGACCCCTGTGGCCTCTCCTTTTTAACAAACTTTTTTTTTCTTTTTTTAAAACTTGTAAAATAAGCAAAAACAACAAACTTTAAAAAAGCAACTTTTTATACAACTTAAAAATAAGCAAAATATAAGCAAAGAAAAAGTGAGAGTTTTTACTCTTTTTTTTACACTAAGACTTAAAGCTGAACTGGTTGGCTTTTTAAAACACAATAAGCAATGCAAAAACTTTTTTCCCAAAAAAAAAAAAAATGGAAACACAGATATACACCTACATCTAATAAGCACTTGAGAACATAAATAAGCAAAAACAACAAGCAGCAGAGGTCTGAAAAGTCAATAAGCTAATTGGCCAAATCTGTTGACCAAACAGCCAAAGGGGCACTTTTGAGCTTAATATTAAGCCACAAAATGGATCCTTGTGGCTATGAGATTTGTATGATCTTAAAGCTTATCCTAAGGGCTACAATAATCAACAAACAAAAAGTGATTTGAAATTCAAATAGGCCATGAAAATTCTTATGGAAAATGGTTGATCACACTCATTGCATGCTGAGTTTTGGTTTTCTTTTAAAAGACAACTAGGCTTAGTACAGGCTTAATGTAAGCTAGCAAAACAAGTTAAAAATATAAAATAAGTTGAAATAGATCAAATCTAAGCTACAAACTACTATTGTTTTCAATTTCAGACCTGTACAATTTAACTAAAAAAATAGAATTGAAAACAGCTTTTTACCCCATTTTGAATATATCTCCCACGCGGGCCCCCTCTCCCCACAATCATCTCACCTCCCTCTTCACTCCACAGTCGAGAAATATTTAAACTTTTACAAGACTAAAACAACTCATACTACTCTTAGTCTAGTGAATTTAGACAGCATAGACAACATAAAACAACACTCAAAAGCAGTTTTCAAGGTCCTTTATCAAATAAGCTTATTCAAAACAGATTCAACACACAGATTTGGAAAACTTATAGACACAACCATAAAACTTACTTTTAAACTTTAAGGCTTTTTAAAAACAAATGAACACAACTCAAAAGGGCTTGCTAAAGTTAAATGAATGACCAAAAAAGTTTTCTAAACCATTTTTACCCGTTTTACCCCTTAACCCAAACACCCCTTAAAGTTTCCAAAATCTATTTTAAAACTTGTTTAGACTGATTTAAGCCAAGTATTTAATAGAAGAAGAACAAGAATCTATATTAACTAATAATAAGCATATAGAACTCAGAAATAGGCACTTAAGATGAGTAAACAAGATTATGCAGATTATAAGCTATAAAAGACAGTTTTAAAGCAAAACATACACAAAGAACATGTAAACTACAAGAAGGCATAAACAAGCATCAAACATTAATAAAAAGCACAAATAAGCAGATACAAACAGTGAATAAGCAGGAATAAGCAAATGAACAAAAAAATGGAAAAATGGAACTTACGAAAGTCCTTAGCTTTTATGAATGATTTAAGCACTCAAATCAGTTCTAAACCAACCTATATGCTTCCCAAGAAGCTCTAACCCATGGCCATCCAATATACACCATGCTCCATGAATTTCTTGACAGATTTTTGAGTGATTTTTATAATTTTCATGACAAAAATGTAAACAAGCTTTTATATAAGCTTTGAATTAACCAAAGGCTTATGTAAGAACTTAATGACAAAATTTAAAGGACAATTAAAGTAAATGACAATATTTTAAAAGAACTTAAAATTTGATTAACTTGAAAAAAAATTACAATGCTTGAATTTAAATGACATGTAAATTAAATGACAAGTAAATTAAAATGGTCTAATTTTTGTTAAAACAAGACTTGACAAAAAAAAACAATTGAGCTACAATGGCTACTACTTATACTAAAAGTTCTAAGTCTTGGTTCTTCTTGTTGTGCTTCTTCTGTGAGAGGCTGAGAACTTGTGTTTTCTTTGTGAGTAGGTCCAAAAGTCAATCTCAGCCATCAAATATGAGTGTTCTCCAAGTTGTGTGATTAAAGCCCTTGATTTTCTTGTCTTTTTCATCAACCAATCGAAATTTAAGGGATTGCCAAGGTGGCAATTAAGCCATGTGATGAAGTGAGGTTAAGGGAAAGGGATGGTTTTGTTTGGGGGTACAGTAGACGAGGTGAGAGTGACAGGGGTGATGAACATAACTGGGTAAAAGTTTTGGAATTGACAAGATTGGCCCCTTATGTTGATATATGTGTTTGCAACCACAGTCCTTGTGGTGTACATGAGTTTATGGATTGGCAATTTAAGCCCTTGAGGTTATATGGATGTTTTACACGTATGGTCCTTGTGGTGAAATAAACTTAACGGTAGTAAGGAATGGGCTGTTAAGTCTTAGCAGTTAAAGGGATTTGGGCTTATTTTACATTTTGGGCCTTAAATGGTTTTTATGAATTAACCATTTAAGTGTCTTGATTTTAATAGCTTAATGGGCTGCCCCGACCCATTAGATGGGTACGGGTTGGCCCATTAAGTATTTCTTCGGTTTTGGCTTTGGTTTTGACTTTGACTTCTCGGTGTTGACTTTGACTTTGACTTGTTGACTTTTTCAAGCTCTTTCCATTCCGTGCTCGGTTTTGTCCGTTTTGGCTTCGTTTTTGTCCTTTTTGTTGATATTCGCTTCCTGCACAATATAAATGAAAAACACACAAATACAATGTATTTTTGGTATGTTTTTGGTCTTTTAAGTTCGTTTTTATAGGCAAAGGGTGTGTGTAATTAAACACATACCAAGCCTCAAACTTAATTTGAGCTTCTGCACCCCCTAATATGGTATCTTGGCACCTGGGACCACTACTTGAATAAGTTCCCTAAGGAAAAGACACATTAAGTGTTGCCATGTATTGGGTCCTATTTATGTTACCACTGTCCTGCTCTGCTTCTAAGCTAGAAGCAATAGTGGCATCCATTTCCATTCTGTCCTTCCACTCCTTAATGACAGTCTCATCTGCAACAAGGTGAATAGGTCCACTAGACTGAGATATCTTAGTGGTCCTTTTGGCTTTCCTAGGTTTGTGGGTCTTTTTGAGTTGAGATGATGATAAAACAGTGATTGGTTCTTCATTAGAGAGTTGAGCAAATGTGGATGTGTGTTGGGGATCAGTGGGTTGTCCTGACCCTTCACCCACTTCTGCTTAATGTTACATTCCCTTTTATCCAATCTTAATTAACCTCCCCTCAAACAATACTTCAGAGATTAAGTAATCCAATGCTAGCAATCAGAAAGTTAAACCTGCTAACATCAAATGCCTTTGTGAGAAGATCTGCAACATTGTGGTCTGTGTGAATCTTGATCACTTGAATCAACTTCTTCTCATAAGAATCTCTGATGAAATGGTGCCTAATCTCTATGTGCTTGGTTTTAGAGTAAAACACTAGATTTTTCACAATACAGATTGTCTTTCATTATCAATGTTAAATCTTGGTGTTCATTAAATTAAACCTTAATCAAGCATTGGATTTTGAAACCATAACCACCTGTCCCAACAATTAGCTAGCATCAACATATTCTGCCATCAGTTGTTGAGTGGCACAATATGTTTGCTTTTTTTACATTGCATGAAATTAATCTTTTTCCAAGAAATTGACAAACCTCCTATGTGGCATTTCCTGTCAAAAACTAGCTAAGCATAATCACTATCTGAAAAAGCTTCAGGAAATGGTGAATACCTAGGATACCAAAGGCCCAATTTGGTTGGACCTTTTAAAGTATCTAAAGATCCTCTTCACAGCATGAAGATATGAGACTTTAGGAGTAACTTAGAACCTTGCACAAGCACAAACTACAAACATTATGTTAGGCCCTAGAAGCTGTTTAAGTACCATCAAATGATCCAATCATTTGATTCTGTATAAGTGAATTCCACATTCCTCAGCTTCTTATAGATCCTTGAGCAATGCCTTGTTAGTCTCAATTGGAGTGCTTGTTGTCTTTACAGTGGTAAAATCAAACTTCTTCAATATATCAGCCACATACTTGTCTTGGCTGATGAAGATTCCATCATCTTTCTTCTTCACTTGTAACCCTAAGAAGAAAGTGAGATCCCCTATAGAACTCATCTGGAATCTCTTGTGTATCATCTGCTCAAACTCAACACATAAAGACTTCTTTGTAGACCCAAAGATGATGTTATCAACATACACATGTACTAATAGGATATCACCTTTGTCCTTCTTGATGAACAAAGTCTTATCTATAGTGTAACATCCCGCTTCGATAAAGAGACCAAGAGTCACATTATGGTGTCATATCAGAACATATAAACGCAAGCGGAAAACTTTATTAAATAAAAATACTAAGTCATGTAACAAAATGACTTCCAAAAGTATTAAATTCCAACAAAGTCTAAATGAAAATAGGTCTTCAAACGAAATAAGTCTTAAACATAAATAAAAAAATGGAATCTATCAGGGTCGGTACCTCTAATAGATTCTACTCTCAACACTCAAATCCCAACTTCCCGCTTATTACCTGCCGCAGGAAAAGAAAATGCGGCTGAGCTAACGCTAGTGAACAGAATATATTAATAAATATTAATAAGCCAAAGAATTGAATGAACGAACACGAGGAACCTGCTAAACAAATATCATACAAAATACGAATCAAATGAATAAGAATCAAGAACAACAAAGGAATGCCTACGAGCTCAGATAAATGTCTAAACATGATACATTAATAGACCCTCAACAGGTATAATCATATAGCCACATAATAAGTTGTACACAGGATTTGCAGCAACTGATGTACCGAATGTGATATGGGGTGTATAGCACACACACAACCATTCACCTGAACTGAATGGAACAAAGTACCTAGGATGCATCCATACGCTCCCGGCAAAACAAAGCCATATCCATATACACAAGTACAATGACGAGTATAAAACAATGTAAACTAAATAATCAAAGGCCATCATTCAAAAGGAAATGTCGTGGACTAATCATACCGCCACAGATAGTGTCATGCCATTGGTGCATCAATGACATGGTCATGGTACCTCCATGACTAGTTCAAATAGCTCGGGCAAAGATTTAAGCAAACTGAACAAGTAACCAATAATTTAATCAAGTTAACGGATCTAATATCATATTCAAACAAAGATCAAAGGAATCATAAATGTGAATATCAAATCAAACAAAATATCAACGAATATCAATGAGTCATAAGTACGGATAGCAAATCAGACGGAATATCAAACGAATCAAAGTAGCTAAAACAAATGAGAATCAAATCATTAGGTGTCCTTACTAAAAGGACGGAATATTTGTACAAACAACAGAACGAACGAAGCAACGCATACCATAATAATAGTAAAGAAAAGTATGTATCAAGAATATCCGTACGAGAAATCAATGCAAACGAAAGAACCAT
The DNA here is from genome assembly GCA_026074375.1 of Tanacetum coccineum. Lineage (NCBI taxonomy): Eukaryota > Viridiplantae > Streptophyta > Magnoliopsida > Asterales > Asteraceae > Tanacetum > Tanacetum coccineum. The sequence continues at coordinate 16,192 of BQNB010004730.1, read as the reverse complement.
TAATCATAACAATAATAAAGAGAAGAGGTAATGATTATCTGTACAATTAATTTCAGTTAAAAAAAGGATAGATATATCCGTACCTTAAATTATAAGTTCACATACACACACTAGAAAGTCGAATTACTCCTTCTAATAATTTCAAAAGTTAAACCTTGGCAACTTGTATGCATCTTGATATCTATAGCATGAGAATAACAAGTTCCATAATTTTCTTCGTGTAATTATTAATATCTAAGGGGCCTATATATAAATTCAATATAAACAAAAAGTTGAGAATAGACTGTGTGTCTTCCTCATGCTACGTTTTCTTTTCTTTTGATCTCTTCCTCATCTCTTTTATATATAAGTCTATTCTTATCATGGTGTAGATATTGTTAAATCACTTTTTCAAAGTAGGTTTTGCTCCGATTGTCTAAATTGAACAGTTTTTGAATGTACATTCCCAAACATAGAACTTTTTATTAATGGATGTGATATTGTTTCTTCACTTTAACGTAGTTTGCTTTAGTGGCTTTGTATTACTCTTATACATCATGTTTTATTGATCAAATGGGTTACCTATTTTCACTTATTTATCAAGTATGAAACATTCATATTATCATGTAGTATATGGTTTAAGTTGAAATTGCCATTTTTTTTATAATATTTTATCGTGTGGTTTAGTAGTTTTTGTCGGATTCAATAACCATTTATAATATTGTAGTTGGTGCAGCGATTACAAATGATGGATTAGATTGTTTGGGTTTCGTCTTTGCGATTGTATGAGAACCTTTGGGATCTCGTGTTGGCAGGGGTGGTGCGAGCGCGTGTCACGCATCATAAGTGGTGTGGGGGAGTGTGTGCCGTACCTGGGTAGTCGGAAATGTGGTCGTGAGGGGGGGGGGTGGGGGAGGGGGGGTGGGGGGGCTTGAGGGGGAATTGGAGGTGTGGGTTATGGGGGCGGTGTCTTGGGGGAGGGAGGGGGGGGGGAGGTGGGGGGGGTGGGTGGGGGAGGGGGAGGGGGGCGGGGGGGGATAGAGGGGGGGGCGGGAGGGGCATGGAAGGGGGGGAGGGGGGGGGGGTGGAGAGTAGGGGGGAGTGAGGGGGAAGGCGGTGGGTGTGGTTGGGAGGCGGTGGTAAGGGGAAGGGGTGGGGGGGGAGGGGGTGAGGGGGGGGATTGCGAGGGGGAGCGGGGGGGTGGTTTAGGGAGGTGGGTAGGGGGGGGTGAGGGGGGGAGGGGATTGACGGGGGGCTAGGGGGAGAGGGGGGGTGTTATGCGCGGGGGGGGGGAGGGTCGGGTGGGTGGGGGGGTTATTGAGGTGGGGTGAGTATGGGGCGAGGGGGGGTGGGGGGGGGGGTGGGGTGGGGGGTCTTGGGAGTCGGAGCATAAGTGTTAATGGGGGGGGGGGGGGACGAACGGGTGGGGGGATGGGGTGGGGGGAGGTTGTAGGCGGCGGTTTAAGGTGTGTGTTGACCTTTTTTACTTTTTTTTACTTTATATCTGTTTGTTCCAGTTTTTGGTCTCAGTCTATCGCCTTAGAGGTAAACCTTTAAACATATCTTTGTCCATCAGGTGTATTGCGCTTGATGTAATACGTAATATTTGGTTATTGTTAAGAATATAAATACTAAACCACGCGATTAAAAATATGATTAATATTTGGCTATGTCATATTAAACCATATGACTACATGTAATATGTATTTTCATACTGATAAAGAAGTGAATTAGGTAACACAATTGATCATTATATACATGATGTATAAGAGTAATAATAAGCCACTAAAGCTAACTACGGGATAGTGTTGATACACTTAAATACATTTTAGAGGCTTTGTTGGGAATGACATTCAAAACTGTTCTATTTAGACAATCGGAGCAAACCTACTTTGAATAAGTTGTTTATCTTTTCTACTAAATGAGAAGAATTGCTTATATTAAATGAGATGAGGAAGAGATAAAAAGAAAAGAAAACGGAGCATGAGGAAGACACTCGTGTCTTTCTCATCTTTTGTGTTTTATGATTTTATATATAGGCCCCTTAGTTATTAAGTAATTACAAGAAGAATTTATGGAACTTGTTATTCTCATGCTTATAGAATCAAGATGTCCATACAAGTGCCATGGTTTATACTTTTGAAATTATTAGAGGAGTATTAGACTTTCTAGGGTTGGTGTGTTATGTGAACTTATAAATTTAAGGTACGGATATATCTATCATTTTTTTAAGCTGTATATTATTGGGTACAGTATTCTTACTCTTCTCTTTATTATTGTTATGATTAATGGTTCTTTCGTTTGCATTGATTTCGTACGGATATTCTTGATACATACTTTTCTTTACTATTATTATGGTATGCGTTGCTTCGTTCGTTCTGTTGTTTGTACATATATTCCGTCCTTTTAGTAAGGACACCTCATGACTCGATTTCTTATTTTGTTTTAGCTACTCTTGATTTCGTTTGATATTACGTTCTGATTTGCTATCCGTACTTCTGACTCTATTGATATGCGTTGAATATTCTGTTTTGATTTTGATATTTTTTTTTTCCACATCATGATTCCTTTTGATCTGGTTTGAATAAGATATTAGATCCGTTATACTTGATTGAATTTGGTAGCTTGATCAGTTGCTTAAATCTTTCTCGAGCTATTTGTACTAGTCATGGGAGGTTACAGACCATGTCATTGATGCACCAATAGCATGACACTATCTATGGCAGTGTGATTAGTCCACGACATTTCCTTTTGAATGCTGCTTTGTCTATTATTAGTTTACATATGTATGTATACTCTTCATTGTACTTGTGTATATGGATTATGACTTTTTTTGCAGGGATCTTAGGTAGCAAAGGGAGGTATGGAATGACCTAGGTACTTTGTTTAGTTCACTTCAGGTGAATGGTTGTGTGTGTGCTATACACCCCATATCACATTTGGTACATCAGGAGTTGCAAATCATGTGTACAACTTATTATGTGGCTATATGATTATATCTGTTTAGGGTCTATTCATGTATCATGTTTAGACATTTATCTGTGCTCGTGGGCATTCCTTTGTCGTTCTTGATTCTTATTCATTTGATTCGTATTTCGTATGATATTTGTGTAACAGGTTCTCATGATTCGTTTCATTCATTCTTTTGTCTTATTACATTTTTATTATTATATCTGTTCACTGAGCGTTAGCTCAGCCGCATTTTCTTTTCCTGCGGCAGGTAATAAACGGGAAGCTGGGATTTGAGTGTTGAGAGTAAGAAGCTTTTAGAGGACCGACCCTTGATAGATTTCCTTTGTTTGGATTTATGTTTAAGACTTATTTCGTTTGAAGATCTATTTTCATTTAGACTTTGTTGGAATTTAATACTTTTGGAAGTCATTTTGGTACATGACTTAGTATTTTATTAATAATGTTTTCCGCTTTGCGTTTTATATGTTATGATATGACACCCATGAATGAGACTCTTGGTCTCTTTACGGAGCGGGGATGTTACATTATAGATCAAAGACTTGTTCATCAAGTAAGGAACAATAGGTTGATATCCTATTAGTAAATGTGTATTTGATAAACATCATCTTTGGCGTCTTATTCGAAGAAGTCTTTATGTGTTGTGTTTGAGCAGATGATACACAAGAGATTCAGATGAGTTCTATAGGGGTGCTCACTTTCTTTCTTAGGGTTATAAGTGAAGAAAGAAGGGGGGATGATGGAATCTTCATCAGCCAAGATAAGTATGTGGCTGATATTTTGAAGAAGTTTGATTTTGCCACTGTAAAGACAACAAGCACTCCAATTGAGACTAACAAGGCATTGCTCACAGGATGAAGAAGCTGCTGGATGTGGATGACACTTATACTGCTCATTGATTGGATCATTGATTTATCTTAACAAGCTTCTTTGCCTTAACATAATGTTTGTTGTTTATGCTTTTGCAAGGTTCTAAGTTACTCCTAAAGTTTCACATCTTCATGCTGTGAAGATGATCTTTAGATACTTGAAAGGTTCAACCAATTGGGCCTTTGTCATCCTAGGGATTCACCATTTGACTTGGAAGCTTTTTCAGATAGTGATTATGCTGGAGCTAGTCTTGACAGGAAATCCACAACAGGAGGTTGTCAATTTCTTGGCAAAAGATTGATTTCATGGCAATGTAAAAAGCAAACTATTGTTGCCAACTCAACAACTGAAGCAGAATATGTTGCTGCTGCTAATTGTTGTGGACAGGTGTTATGGGTTCAAAATCAAATGCTTGATTATGGGTTTAACTTTATGAACACCAAGATTTACATTGATAATGAAAGTACAATCTGTATTGTGAAAAATCTAGTGTTTCACTCTAAAACCAAGCACATAGAGATTAGGCACCATTTCATCAGAGATTCTTATGAGAAGAAGTTGATTCAAGTGATCAAGATTCACACAGACCACAATGTTGCAGATCTTCTCACAAAGGCTTTTGATGTTAGCAGGTTTAACTTTCTGATTGCTAGCATTGGATTACTTAATCTCTGAAGTATTGTTTGAGGGGAGGTTAAATAAGATTGGATGAAAGGGAATGTATCATTAAGCAGAAGTGGGTGAAGGGTCAGGACAACCCACTGATCCCCAACACACATCCACATTGCCAACTCCTCTATGAAGAACAATAACGGTTTTATCATCATTTTAACTCAAAGACCACAAAACCATATGAAAGCCTTAAAGAACACTAGATATCTCAGTTAGTGACCTCTCTCACCTTGTTGACAGATGAGGACTATCATTTAAGGAGTGAAGGGACCAAAATGGAAGATGGATGCCACTACTGCTTCTAGACTTAGAAGCAGAGCAGGACAGTGGTAAACATAAAATAGGACCCATACATGGCAACACTGAATGGAGTCTTTTCCTTCAGGGTAACTTATTCAAGTAAGTTTGGTCCCAGGTCCAAGAAGATACCATATTAGGGGGTGCAGAAGCTCAAATTAAGTTTGAGGCTTGGTATGTGTTTAATTACACATACCCATTGCCTATAAAAACGGACTTAAAAGACTAAAAACATTCCAAAAATACATTGTATTTGTGTGTATTGCATTTATATTGTGCAGAAAACGAATATCAACAAAAAGGACAAAAACGAAGCCAAAACGGACAAAACCGAGCACGGAATGGAAAGAGCTTGAAAAAGTCAACAAGTCAAAGTCAAAGTCGAAACACGACAAGTCAAAGTCAAAACCGAAGCCAAAACCGAAGAAATACTTAATGGGCCAACCCGTTCCCATTACATGGGTCGGGGGCAGACCATTAAGTATTTATAATCAAGACATATAAAGGTTAATTCATAAAAACCATTTAAGGCCCAAAATGCAAAATAAGCCCAAATCCCTTTAACTGCTAAGACTTAACAGCCCATTCCTTACTACCGTTAAGTTTATTTCACCACAAGGACCATACGTGTAAAACATCCATATAACCTCAAGGGCTTAAATTGCCAATCCATAAACTCATGTACACCACAAGGACTGTGGTTGCAAACACATATATCAACATAAGGGGCCATCTTGTCAATTCCAAAACTTTTTTCCCTGTTCTGTTCATCACCCCTGCACTTACCTCGTCTACTGTACCCCAAACAAACCACCCTTCTTTTTCCCTTAACCTCACTTCAATCACATGGCTTAATTGCCACATTCGGGCAATCCCTAATTTCGATTAGTTGATGAAAAAGAAAGAAAATCGTGGGCTTTAATCACTACGTCTTGAGAAACACCTCATATTTGATGGTGAGGTGTGATTGACTTTTTGGACCTGAATCACAAGAATAACACACGTTATCAGCCTCTCACGAAGAAGGCACAAACAAGAAGAACCAAGACTTATAACTTTTAGTATAAGTAGTAGCCATTGTAGCTCAATTGTTTTTTTTGTCAAGTCTTGTTTTAACAAAAATTAGACCATTTTAATTTACTTGTCATTTAATTTACCTGTCATTTAAATTCAAGCATTGTAATTTTTTTTCAAGTTAATGAAATTTTAAGTTCTTTTAAAATATTGTTCATTTACCTTAATTGTCCTTTAAATTTTGTCATAAGTCTTACATAAGCTTTGGTTCATTCAAAGCTTATTATAAAAGTTGTTTAACCTTTTTTGTCATGAAAATTATTAAAATCAATCAAAAAATCTGTCAAGAAAATCATGGAGAATGGTGTATATTGGATATGGCCATGTGTTTAGGCTTCTTGGAAGCATATAGGTTGGTTTAGAACTGATTTGAGTGCTTAAATCATTCATAAAAGCTAAGGACTTTCGTAAGTTCCATTTTTCCATTTTTTTGTTCATTTGCTTATTCCTGCTTATTCACTGTTTGTATCTGCTTATTTGTGCTTTTTATTAATGTTTGATGTTTGTTTATGCCTTCTTGTAGTTTACATGTTCTTTGTGTATGTTTTGCTTTAAAACTGTCTTTTATAGCTTATAATCTGCATAATCTTGTTTGCTCATCTTAAGTGCTTTCTCGGGATTCTATATGGTAATTATTGTAAATCGATTGCTTGTCATCTGTATATTAAATTACTGGCTTTTACAATAGTCTAAACAAGTTAAAATAGATTTTGGGAAACTTTAAGGGGTGTTTGGGTTAAGGGGTAAAACGGGTCAAAATTGTTTAGAAAACTTTTTTGGGTCATTCATTTAACTTTAACTAGCCCTTTTGAGTTGCGTTCATCTGTTTTTAAAAAGCCTTAAAGTTTAAAAGTAAGTTTTATGGTTGTGTCTATAAGTTTTCCAAATCTGTGTGTTGAATCTGTTTTGAATAAGCTTATTTGATAAAGGACCTTGAAAACTGCTTTTGAGTGTTGTTTTTATGTTGTCTATGCTGTCTAATGCAACTATAGGAATAATAGTAGTATGAGTTGTTTTTTAGTTCTTGAAACAGTTTGCTCAAATGTGTCTAAGTATCTTTCAGTTTTAAAAAGCCTTTCTCAATTCCATTTTTTTTGTTAGTTAAAAGCTGTACTAGGGTCTGAAATTGAAAACAATAGTAGTTTGTAGCTTAGATTTGATCTATTTCAACTTATTTTATATTTTTAACTTGTTTTGCTAGCTTACATTAAGCCTGTACTAAGCCTAGTTGTCTTTTAAAAGAAAACCAAAACTCAGCATGCACTGAGTGTGATCAGCCATTTTCCATAAGAAATTTCATGGCCTATTTGAATTTCAAACCACTTTTTGTTTGCTGATTATTGTAGCCCTTAGGATAAGCTTTAAGATCATACAAATCTCATAGCCACAAGGATCATTTTTGTGGCCCTAATAATAAGGCTCAAAAGTGCCCCTTGGCTGTCTTGGTCAACAGATTTGGGCCAATTAGGCTTATTGACCCTTTTCAGAACTCTGCCTGCTTGTTGTTTTTTGCTATTATTTATGTTTCAAAGTGCTTATTAGATGTAGGTGTATATCTGTGTTTGCTTATTTTGGAGTTGCATTTGCTTATTGTGTTTTAAAAGCCAACCAGTTCAGCTTTAAGTCTTGGTGTAAAAAAAGTAAAAACTGTCACTTTTTCTTTGCTTATATTTTGCTTATTTTTAAGTTTTATAAAAGTTTCTTTTTTAAAGTTTGTTGTTTTTGCTTATTTTACAAGTTTGTTTTAAAAAAAAGTTTGTTAAAAAGGAGAGGCCACAGGGGTCGAACCTGTGACCTCTCCCTTTGCACACACACGTCCCAAACAACACACACACTAACCATTAGCACCAGTAGTGTCATCTGGCCAATGTTTGCACCATTTATTATTTAAGCCCCTTTTAATCATTAAGCCTACTAGCTCATTTTAGCTTATTTCTGGCTTATTTAAATAAGTTGTTCCACCCATTTTAATTTTCCTTGATCAAGCACTGTTTAAAGGACTTTTTAGTATTTTTTTCAGATTTTTCCCATTTAGTTTAGTATTTTTAATTAATTTTTTAGATTAAATCAGTTTTTAATTCATAAAAATCTAAATAAAAGTTAAAAAAATATAATTCTTTTTTTAAAAATTTTCTTTTATTATTTAGGACATAGGAAAATTAAATTTGCATTTGTAAGGTTAATTTTGTAGAATTTAGTTTTTTAAAGAACGAGATTTGAATCCCGTTATCGTTTTTAGGTTTTTTAAGCTTTGAGTTGGCTTTCGTTTTTAGGCTTTCTTATAACTTTTTTCTTTGCTTTTTTAATCAGTTGAATTAGATCCAAAACTCAAAAACTTTAAAAGCATTCAAATACTGCGATCAGAACGTAACCGATTCTCAATTCACCGCTCGTTGGGAAACGTCTGGGTAGGTTTCTAGGGTTTTGCTTTGGTCAAAGTGAAACTTGGAAGCCTCAGAATACTTATATTTATATTTATTGATCCTTATCCTGAGTACGTATTTTATATATTTTTTTATAATGTATTAGTGAGAGAGTCATTTTTTGGCGCCGTGCCAGGGAGGTGTGCTCGATTATCGTGTTCGTTTGAACGATTAGTTTTTGAAGACTTGGAATACGTATACTATATATTTGATATAATTACCCCTAAAAAGGCGGTTATCATTTTGGCGCCGCTGCCGGGGAGGTGTGCTACGATTATCGTGTTTCGTTTGAAGACCCTTCCTCGTGAAGTTATTATTTTCCGTTTGTGAATATTTTCTTATTATTAAAAATTAAAAAAATACCAACAATACTTTTCCTAAAGTATTGAAAGTACCAAAAAAATTAAAAAAACCAACAAAACAAATCGTGTTGTTAATCGTTATAACCGGCTCACCTTTGAATTACAAACTATAAGGAGGGTATAAGGCGGGCATGATCCAAGGAACATCGCCCAAAAATATTATGTTGTTCTTGTTTTTAGTGCATGCGCACGCGCTCTTCTTCGAATCTAGTTGGTGAATCTTCTCCTAATCCAACTACTTCAAATCCGAAACGTCATAACCGTAGACGTTCAAAACAACCTTTTTCTCTTCAAGAATCTCCCGTAGTTACGATGGCCGATCAACGTACTATGGCGGAATTGATCCGTGCACCCACCGAGGGTTATGCGGAGGCAATCATGGTTCCTCTAATTCTTGCTGAGCATTTCGAGCTCAAGCATAGTCTCATTAATATGATGACTTCGGACCAATTCTTCGGACTTGAGAAAGACAATCCTCATGATCACATTCGTTGGTTTAACAAAATAACTTCCACAATAAAATACAAGGATGTGCCTAATTTAGCAATTAAGCTTATGCTTTTTCCATTCTCTCTTGCGGGGGCAGCCCGTCATTGGCTCGAAAAAGAACCCCCTTGTTCTATTCTCACTTGGGGAGATCTTGTTTCCAAATTCATCAATGAATTCTTTCCTCCCTTAAGAACGACAAATCTCCGAAATGAAATTTCTAACTTTGAACAACTGTCTCTAGTACTAACTCAGGTCCAATCAAGCTACTTTCTCTAATCTCTGCCCATAGAACAGGCGACCTACATTTCCTACCATACAAAGCTTCAAACGGAGCACACCGAATGCTTAATTGATAACTACCACCAAAAATCGATAACACATGCCCTCATTAATATCCTTCAAGTCTGAATCATACGTTCCCTTTGTCCATCCGCTTGAGGATGCTAAGCAGTACTCAAATCCAATCGTGTCTCTAACACTTTCTACAGCGTCTACCAAAACCACGAGGTAAATCATCCATCTCAATCTGAGTTGATCGTCACCAGAATTCCATTCCTTGCTATTATCTCATCAATATAAATCCAATGCCTAACTTCACATCCTTGCAATCTTCTTGTATAGCTATAAATAAGCTAACTTGGTCAGTCTATACGCCCATCACACAAGTTCACAATCATACTCACCACTTGACCTTGGAAATTTTAGTGATAAAATTCCATGTGATTCTATCCTCATTTTCCACTCAAGTACCCAGGCCTGTTACAGCAAGCCAAAAGTCTTTGACATTGCAGCCTTCACCCCTTAAACAAATCCGACAATTGCTAACATAGGTAGCTATATCCTTTTCTACACGTGGCTACCAATACATGTCTCCAAGGTTATAGTACGTCTTATCCGCTCCCGGATGTACCAAGTACCTGATGCATAGGCCGCAACCATACACTCCTACCAATTGAACCAAATTCGATCCATAAGTACAAACTAACTTGAATGCGTCCGACTCCTTTTCTTTCCATCTGTTGCTCTAAACCATGTAGCCTTCTGCGAGTAAGTTCTCTTGCTTGAACCTCCTCATTTGGGCTGCCAAGTATCATTTCCTCATACTTCGTCTTGATTACACTCTAACCTTTTGACTCCAAAACGCATCACTCTCCACGACATCGCTTTATCGGGACACATCACACAAATCATTCTTCAAATCTGAAAAGCCTCTTCTTTCTAACGCTACACTTCATACTTACTGATTCCTCTCAATTAGGAAGTAAGGGGTTCACAATCTAAAAAAAAATTTCGACGAACACGTATAACCCTGTCCAATCCTAAAAAAATCACATCCACACCGTCACTGCCTCACTCTTACATCGGTCCACTCGTGAATACATTATGGTTGTCCACGTGACCAAGAACTGCACTTCTTCCAACCAAAAACTACACATTTAGAAAAACCTTAGCGATACAACTTCTCCTTCCTGCAGTGACTCCAACAATAACTTCAAAATAACTATCATGTTCCTCATGCACTTCGACTTTGAGTAGGCCAGAATGTCATCAATGAATACGATGACAAACCTACCTAAGTATGGTTTGCAACCTGCTTCATTAAGTCCATGAAAACCGCTGGTGCATTGGTTAACAGTTATGCCTTTTGGGTTAACCAATGTCGCATTGGTTAACAGCATCGGTGCTCCCTACGGAAAACGACTAGGTCATATGAAACCCCTGTCTTCCAACTCTTGAAGTTGTTCATACAATTCTTGCATTTCCGATGGTGCTGATTCTAGAACGCTATGGAACTTTCGCGACTGCGTCTCACTCCATGAACCAAATCTATGCGGAACTCAACTTGTCGCTGCAGTGGTAGCCCCAACACTATAAAAAAAATATTGATGATGATAAAAATTAAAGGTGTTTGTTTGACAGTGATACATAAAAATTGTTTTTTTTATAGTGTATATAGATATACATACATCTTGCTTTGTTCATAAAAAAATTGTTTAAAACATAAACCCTAATTCTTAGGAAAATAATTAGTTAAATAGATACCAAAAGAATAACGATGAATTGGTTGAATCGATTCGTCGATCAAATAACACTTTTTTTTCTTCGTAGGGGTGAACTGACATGGGATTTTAAGTAAGGTTCACTTGGGGCATTTGGTTTGTTGTTACAAAGAAGCAACATAGCCGGCGCATTGTTGCGTGCCATAAAGTTTTGCGAATAGATTTTGAATAAATATTTTTGCATATGTTTTTTTTCAAGTCTTCTAAGACGTTTTTTTTAACAATCACAGAATTTGACTGAGTATCTGTCGTTGGGCGAGTATAGAATCTTTTTACTTATTTGGTTAACAAAATATGTGGTACTCGTATTTATATCCAGCCCAAAAGTGAACCGACAACCTGAACACCAAAACGGCGTGACTTGGATTTTTAGGTGAGCGAACGACTTTTAGTATGTATATAAATATAAATGCGAAATCCGTTTTTAAATATAGTCGCAAATGGCAAAAAAAAATATAGGTTATTTATATAATTTAAACTTTCATAAAATTGTACGTTTCTGACCCCTGTCGTTTATTTTAAAGTTATTAGGTAGTTTAGGGTGTGTTTTGAAAGTATATTTTATATATATATATATATATATATATATATATATATATATATATTAAACTTCAACATTTTTTATAAAATCGTACGTATGTCAGAAGCATTGCAATATTTGGCTCGTTTTGTTCGCAATTCGAAGATCTTTCCGCGGGTATTTTTTGATCTGAATGAATCGGTAGATATGTGTTATATATTTGATAAATAAAGTTTATTATATAAAAAAGTCATAAATAGTTAAAAGTTGAGGGTACGTTTTGTAAAAAAAAAATATGTTGGGCCGGCTTTTGGGCCGTCGTTTTTGGCCCGTTCCGAAACGACGTCGTTTCTGATCGTAAATAACTTTTTTGTTGTGACGTGTACTTTTTTAAAATGGGGTTTTCTTGTTCCCGAATTGGCCGTCTTTGTGTTATATGTTTGACATTATGTTATGCGGTTGTATTTATTGCCTAGTGTTTTATATTTTTACCGCGCGTTGCGGCGGGGCTGTTTTTCTTTTTTTAGAACGGCAAATTTTAACTATCTCACAATATCACACTACAAATATTCTCAACCACAACCATTTTGTTGATGATATTTCGCACAACATGAGGTGCCATTGGAAAATAAGCTTTTTGGCTATTTGTTTTTCTAGTAATTGTGTTTCATGAAGTTTTGATCGCTCAAAAATTATATGTTGCATTAAATGTGATGGTTTCATCACAATGTTTCATTCTCTACGTATTGAAACCTACGTTTATGACATACAATAAAACGTAAAAACCATTTGGATACGTTATAACTATTATTCAAATGAGACGATGCTATTTCTGGATTAGATAGGCCTTCGTTTTCTAAAGTAGTCGATTCAAAAAAATTTAAGAACATATTTTTTTGATCGTTTTTCTGTTCAGAAACAAACAACTGTGCAAATTCATCTTTGGAGTTACAAGCACACCCAACAAAAAATTGTACCTCAGCGTCGTCTGTGATATCAACAGCAAAGTCAAATGACGCGAGCTTAAACGAGAAGTTTATTTCAGCATTTGCTTCCAAATTGATTTTCTGCATCACCATTTCATGTAACATTGAGTATGTCAAATCTTCTGACAGTATGTAACCTCGTTTGGTGAGAGATTTAGCCTCTCATGGCTAAGGAGTTCATAACAAAACCACACTTTACATTAACTTTCATAATTTCAACAACTAAGTAAGAAAACTTTTTCGTTCTTGATCGTTAGATCTTTTTCTTTAAGAGAAGAGGTGTTTCTAGGTGTTTTGGTTGGTAATAGGGAAGTGTGTGTGTGTGGAGTAGTGAGAGTGATTGTGTGTGGGGTACATGTTCCTATGACCCCGCCAGAGCCGGAGGGATCTACCAGAGACAATCCACTAGTTAGTGTAGAAGTCCTTAGGTATGATTACAAAAGGAGTAATGTGAGAATAAGGTAATAGTGTGGACTAAGATGGAGCTAGTACTGGAACATACCCAACAAGGTACTAGTAATGAAGTCTCGGTAAACACTGAAGGGGTTGAAGAATAAAAAAGAAATGTTAAGATAAAGGGTGAATGTCATCTATGGTTTTGTGTGTGTACCCTACTATTACTCTGCACACGATTAAAGCTACTGAATCTTAGGAAGTTCCTAAGCAGATTACAGAGCTACTGATCATTACTCATATGTGTTTGTCATACCTACAACCTTACCACCTAAAAGGCCTTTTGATCATAAAATTCCTCTGAAGGAAGACACAATCCCTATTAACTCTTGACCATACAGACACCATCATACTTAAAAAGATGCAATTAAAGTCATGGTGAGAGAATTACTTATTGTGTCATGACAATATCTAACACAAGATAAAGGAGTCTTGCATTACGATAACAAAGTCATACCTCAAGGAACATAATCCAAAAGTCTAAACATCCAATAAACAATCAAATAGCAAACAATTCAAATGCCAAAAGAAAATAAAAACTCTAGGAGATACACTCCGCATGCAATGCCTACGGTCTCACTAGCCACTCTTCCTAACTTCATTATCCTCAAGACGATTACCTGAAAATGATGCTTAAAATTCAACATAATGTTGGTGAGAGTCATAGGTTTAAGACACGATAATCAAATCCAACTGTAAATTACTGTGATAATAAAGAAAACATTACAGGACAATAAATGAACTATCATACAGGCTAACATGCAAATCCAATCAATCACACAAATACCCAGCAAACGACCACAAGATGTCTCATATCGTACCAAGATCCCTGTGGTTACCCCATTAGCCCAGGCCATGGATACTCCCAAAGTAACCTTCCTGCTCGCTAGGCCACAATACCATCCACTAAACAGGCCATGGATACCCATAGGTGACAACACATTATCACATCACAAAACATGCAGCACACAACATACAATAGTCACGTATAGTACATGCATCTTTGACAACACATTATCACAGTAATCAAAACATTTCCAAACACCTTGCATCAGTTCCACCCTAATAAATTATAAGAAAAAAAGGGGCTATAAAACTCACCTGATGCACAAGCAACTTCCAAACAATATCAACACAAGCTACACAATACAAACACAAATGTGTTATACACGACCAAGCTAAAAGCTCAAGTCTATGTAACACTCATATGATGGATGTCTAAGGGTTTTATTAACCATCATGGGTCGTCCTGACACCATGCCCAACCTTAACCATCTTGTTAAGACATTATACTAGTTAACTACAATTTATCCAAAAATGTAGAATTTTAGTGTCTCTTAACGAACATAAAACCCATACTTGTTGACCTTTATAAATTATACCAAAAATTATCTAAGATCCTTTATGTGCTCATTAAATACCATGTGATTCCTAAGTACTCATTACATGAGTAACTATCCTAAATAAAATCAAACTTCTAAACAGTCCTAATTCGGACCTGCACGCGTACTAAAAAGTTTGGACTTAACAGTCATACTTAGACAACTATTCGAGGGCTAATCTTCTGGATATTGTTAATAGACATGTAGAGATTAACTTTTGTGCTTTGGCA